>JAJTUV010003007.1:0-105674 GCA_021653895.1 Mastomys natalensis
GTTTATCCCTCCCTGGGTAATTTAACACACAGAGACAGACAGACAGACAGACAGACACACACACACACACACACCACACACACACACAGCCCACAACTTTCCTACTGTGGTTAAAGGTCATTCATTTCTAGTCAGTAAGATCTCAGTTGCCCTTGGAAAGTGGAGAGATGAAGGGATAGTTCTAGAGACTGTGTTAAAAGCTAAGAGATTCTGTGGCTCCCCCAAGTTGAAAAAAAAGAGAACTCTTAGATATCATAACCCTTTGTCAGTTTGTTAGCCCTTGCTCTTCTTTCTCTCTCCTGACTTTTACTCTGTTGGTTCTAAGGCAGTTTGTTAAATCCATCTGGAATAGGAACATCTTTACACTTACGGCTGCATATGGTGGTGCACACATCTAATGCCAGCATCTGGGAGGCAGCCTGGGTCATATGGTGAGACCCTATCTCAAAAAATAAAATCCGCTGATAGCCTGGGCCTGTCCTGGGACAAGTGCTCTTTTACAGCCACACAGCATCTGGCTTCTTATCATCAAGAAGTTTTATCACCCTCAAATCTCAATGTTCACCCACATTCAGATTTCCTGTTGAAGTGGTCTGGCCTCTCCCATCCAAGCATCACGACATTCTCAGACTTGATGGCTCAGCCAGGCACAAGGAAAAGACTGTAAAGATAAGACCTACTCAGCTCCCCAAGGAGGTTGGGGAAGGACACAGCAACCAGAAGAAATCAGCTGGCTTCTGCAAATTTTGTAGAAGAAAGACACCATTTAAAATGCATATCTTATTAGTCTAAACAATATCCAGAGTTTCTTTTGTCCTACAGCTCTGGTTTTCAGGGTGAATAGGATATACTGTAGCTGTTGGCTAGGGCAGTTCATGCTGGATTAGAGAGACAACTCTACACTACTGGCTACAGCAGTATGAGTTACTTTCCAACATCTCTGCTTAAGTGAAGATGTATCTTTGTGTTAATTGCAAACAGGAATTTGAGTATGAGCCAATATTAAGCAGAGCTGGAGTTTCTTAAAGGTGGTTTTTGACACAGATTTGGGCTCTGGGGGAGGGGGAATTACTAAAAAGAAAAGCACATAAAAGAGAAGAATAAGACATATGTACCGAAGTATGGGTGTGGGCTTCTCAAAGAAAAATGTCACACTTTATTATCTTTGCAATGGTCACTTATGTGCTTTTGGTGAGGTCTGGAGTGTTATCTTCAAAGCATTACTAAGGAAGTTATCTGAGATTGTCTGGCAGATCCTGAGATGCACAGGATAGGATTTTAGCTGATAAGACAAAACATTAGATCATAGGAATGTGGGGTGATAGGAAATCTTGCAGGCATGGCTAACCTTTTGACATTGTGAAAATAATGGTTGTCTTTTGCAATGTTCACTCTTGAGAACTGCACAAAGAAATAATAAAACAAGTTTTTTTAATCTATAAAAGGCCTCTCTGTCCCACTATTCTTATTCGGTCCTCCAGTATGCTTATGCTTTGTTTTATGTCTTATCTCCTGGAAATCCCCTGGGTGAAGTATGGTCTAGAAATGTATTGAATATGGCATACATGTCTGCCTCTAGTCACGTTTCTACTTTCCTTGGACTGTTACTAAGTCTTATACGTGTGAAAGTCTTACTGAAGAGTTGAGAGAGGGATCACAGGAGGATAACATCATCAGAAGAGACAAACTGGGAAATGAATCGTGTGGAGCAGGGTCCATTTTAAAATAGACACCAAATAATTTTTACATTAATCTATGGCAAAATGGTAGGGATAATATCACTTCTGAAATGGCATCACTTTCTATTACCTCAGTGTCACTCTGACTTGCACAGGGAGCCTGTGAAGCACTAGCAACAGGTTTTGTCAGTAGAGAGAAGCATGGCATATACTTCAACCATGTATTGATATTGGATACTAATATTGCTTACTAATCATGAGAGTGGAAAGAGTACAAGCAGACTGTGACTAGAAATGAATATGAGAGAAATAGAAAAGAAATGAAAGGGAATGGTACACCAAAGGAGGATGAAACCAAGGAAGAATACAGAAAATTCATCCAATGAAAATTACTCAGATAAGAAATAGAAATTTACCATAAGAGGTATTTGGAAACTCAAATATGGATAAAAAGGAAAAAGCTTTCCATAATATTATTGTCAACATGCTGAAGGTACATAACAAGGGAATGATTAAATTGTGTAAGGCAACAGGATATAAGAGATGGAAGAGAGAATCCTAGACATTGAAGAGACGATAGAAGAAATGGATACATTGGTTAAAGAAAATGTTAAATCCAAAAAACTCCTGACACAAAGCATCCAGGAAATGTGGGACACTATGAGAAAACCAAATCTAAGAATAATAGGAATATAGGAAAGAAAAGATTCCTGAGTCAAAGGCCTAGAAAATATTTTTAACAAAATCATAGAAGAAAATTTCCCTAACTTAAAGAAAGAGATGCCTATCAAGGTACAAGAAGCCTACAGAACACCAAATAGACTGGACCAGAAAGGAAAGTCCCTTTGGCACATAATAATCAAAGCATCAAACGTAGGGAACAAATAAAGAATATTAAAAGCTACAGGAGAGACAAGCCAAGTAACATATAATCGGAATTACACCTGACTTCTCAATGGAGACTCTAAAAGCCAGAAGGGCATGTACACATGTGTTGCAGACTCTGAGAAACCATACATGCCAACCCACACTACTATATAAGGCAAAACTTTCAATCACCGTAGATGGAGAATATAAGACATCCCATGACAAAACCAAATTTAAGAAATATTGATCTGAGAGAGAGAGAGAGCACATCATCACCACCAGGAAACAATACTCTTCATTCCTATTTCTCAACGGCAATAAAAAGACAGAGGCTAACGGAATGGATGGAAAAACAAAATCATAGGATCCATTCTTTAGCTAATACCAAGAAACACATCTGATCATAAAGAATAGGTATCACCTCAGAGAAAAAGGTTGGAAAAAAATATTCCAATCACATATACTGAAAAGACAAGCTACTGTAGGCATTTTAATATCTAACAAAATAGACTTGATCCTAAAACTTATCAGAAGAGATAGGGAAGGACACTATATATTCAAAGGAAAATCTACCAGGAGGACATTGCAATTCTTATCATCTCTTCATAAAATGCATAGGGCACCTAAGTTTTTTTAAAAGAAATACTACAGTGCAAGTCACATACTGACCCTCACACACAGATAGCAGGAGACTTCAATAGCCCACTCTCAGCAATAGATAGGTCATCCAGACAGAACCCAAACAGTTAGCTAGAGCTAACAGATGTTATAAAACAAGTGGACCTAATAGATATTTACAGAATATTCACCAAAACACAAAAGAAAACACTTTCTTAGCACATTAAGGAACTTTCTCCAAAATTGACCACATACTCAGACACAAAGCAAGTCTCAACAGATGCAAGAAAATTGAAATAACACTTTATGTCCTATAAGACCACCACAGATTAAGGCTGGATATCAACAACAGAAATCTTCCAAGCTCATGGAAACTGAACAACTCTCTACAGAATGAAAAATGTCAAGACAAAATCACAAAAGAAAGTAAAGACTTTCTAGAATTGGATGAATATGAATACAGAACATCCATAAACTTATGAGACACAATGAAAGCAATTCTAAGAGGTAACTTCATAGCAATCTAAAAGGAATGGATAATTTCCTTAATAGTTACCACTTACCAAAGTTAAATCAAGATTAGATAAGCAATTTAAACAGACCTACAACCCATCAAGAGCCAGAAGTGGTCATCAAAAGTCTCCCAACAATAACCAAAAAGCCCAGGGAGAAATAGTTTTAGCATAGAATTCTACCACACTTTCAAAGAAGAGTTAATGCCATTGTTCTTCAAAGTATTCCACAAAATAGAAACAAAGGGAACATTGCCAATTCACTTTTTTGAGGCCACAGTTATCCTGACACCTAAATCCACACAAAGACTCAACAAAGAAAGAGAATTAGAGACAATTTACCTTATGAACATAGATGGGAAAATATTCAATAAAGTATTTGTAAACTGAATCTAAGAGCACATTAAAAAGATCACCCACTATGATCAAATAGGCTTCACCTCAGGAATATCAAGGTGGTTTAAAAATATGTAAACTGACAAATGTTACACACCACAGAAACAAAGTGAAAAACAACAACAACACATGGTCATCCCTTTAGATGCAGAAAAGGCTTTTTGACAAAATTCTTAACCCTTTCATGATAAAAGTCCTAGAGAGATTAGAGATACAAGGGACATACTTAAACATACTAAAGGTGGTTTACAGCAAGCCCAGAGGCAATATCAACTGAAATGGAGAGAAATTCAAAGCAATTCCACTACAATCAGGAATAAGACAAGCTGTCCACTCTCTTTCTCTCTCCATATCTATTCAATATAGTACTTGAAGTTCTAGCTAGAGCAATAAAACAACTAAAGGAGATCAAAGGGATACAAGGTGGAAAGGAAGAAGTCAAAGTATGTTAATTGAAGATGATATTATAGTATACATATGTGACCCCAAAAATTCTACCAGGGAACTCCTATAGCTGATAAACACCTTCTGCAAAGTGGCCAGATACAAAATTAACTCAAAGAAATCAATAGCCCTCTTATATAAAAATGATAAAAGAGAGAAAGAAAGAAAATTATGGAAAATCATTAGCACAGGAGAAGACATTCTGAAAAGAACCCTTCTATGTAGGCTCTAGGATCAACAATTATTAAACAGAACTTCATGAAATTGAAAAATTTCTACACAGTAAAGGACATTGTCATTCAGACAAAGGGGTAGGCTGCAGGATGGGAAAAGATTGTTAACAACTATACATCCAATACAAAGCTAATATCCAAAATGTATAAAGATCCTAACAATCTAGATATCAAAGAAACAATCCAAGTGGTACCATGTGCTTAGCACCTCTGAAGCTCTTGTACCCTTCCCAATTCTGGGCATCTGGTTTAAGGATATTTTTTATGTGAAAAACATTGAAACAGAAGGCAAGAAATTTGACTGAGTATCTCAGCTGGACTATGAGAGTGAATCTTTTTTTTTTTTTTTAAACCAACACTGCTATCTCCTTTACTTGACAAAACATCTGAATTCTGAACATTTCCATATGCAATGTAACAGTTTCAATGAATACCATATTTTACTCCAAGTAAAAAAAATTAAATTCCAACATATTCCTTTAATGAAGACAGTAAGAAATGTTTGATAAAGTTCAAAAAGATACACTCTCTTGATAGGGAAGTGACAAAATTCTGCAAGAGTATAAGGGACATGAAATATTGTTGGGTTCATTTATGGAAAACAAATCTTGCTATTTGTTTCTTTTGTAAAATGTGATAAAGATTTAAAAAGCAAACTGCTGTGATCCCTTGATCACAGGCATCTTAAGTTAACTTAATTCTGTAGAGTTTTGGAAATTAAGGATCTGAATTTGGATTTTTGTAAACTATCATGCCTACTTATCCCTTGGCATGTTAATTACCTCAAAAGAATTAGTAATCTCATTTAGAGACAATGATAATATAGACTATACTCTTGTTTAAAACCCATTTCTGAGTGTAAAGGTCTATCCATTTCTTTAAAAAGTTATTCAGTTTTTCTTTGTTGTTTTTGTTTTTCCAAGATAGGGTCTCACTATTTAGCTCTTGCTGTCCTGGACTTCACTATGTAGACCAGGCTGACCTCAAATTTTGAGATCTACCTGACATCTGAAGGGTTAGGATCAAAGATGTGTACCATTAAGCTCAGTTTAAGAATCATTCTTTAAAATAGACAGGTGTGGTGGCACGATCCCCTAATCCAGCACTCTGGAGGCAAAAGCAGGCAGATCTCTTTGAGTTCACAGCTGGCCTGATCTACATTGTACGTTTCATGTAAACCAAAATTACATAGCCAGACTCTATCTCAATGCAAAAACTAAACAAATTCCCATCAAAAATCTAATTCTGAATATATGACTAATAGTGTATGCACTTTTGCTGAGGACACAATTTTCTTCTTAAAAAGTCAGAGGTTAGATAGAACCCTGAAGGTAGATGTTGTTAACAGAATTTAAAAATGAAACTTGAAGTTGTATTTGAATGTGTTTCCAACATGGTACAAATGCAACACATAAAACCTTCCCTAACTTCATTATTTTTGCAAATCTTGCTAAATTGCCCAGGCTGGCTTCAACTTCACAATCAAGTCAGCTCAGCCTCTGGAGTAGCTGGGATTACACCATGTAAAATTGTGTCTGGCTCTAATTTTTCATTTTTGTCAATAATATACTTTCTAAGAGATTGTTTAGTAATTGCTTTCAAGTGTTATATTTTATTTATGAAGTTCAATAAGCATCAAATATAAAATATATTTTTCTAAAAAAAACCAAGATATTGAGTATGGACATTTTCTTTCAAATAGTCACATAACATCACTCTATTATGCATGGGACTAGGCAGAGCAATTTAACAGTTACAACAAGAATTTATGTATTTATTAAACATTTACTTAGTGCCCATTATTTTATAGACACTATTCTAAAAACTGAGAATATAGGGTTAAATAAAGACAAGTACTATGAATTTCCTCATTTTACATGATAAAACTGAGGTATCTAGCTAATAACTAGTAGAAAAATTTCAAAGCTCTGTCTCCAATGGAGATTTTATTTGCATAAAATCCTTCCAGTGGGTTCCCACCCCAACAACAAACAGGTATGGCTCACCTAGGTGGAATGGCCATTTTACTTTTCTTTTTGGAGAATGTTGACATTTTTTTCAAGAGACTGCACTGTTCAAGACTTGATTTTAAGTAACTGAGGAATATTCCTCCAAGTTTTCTCTCTATCAATACAGGTGTATATACACAGCATCCCTTTCCTTCTATTCCAACCAGGCAAAGTAGGCTCAAGTTCATGGAACCCTTTCTCAGATTAGAAATGTGCCCATGAGTCAAGACAATTAGGCCTTACTGTCTAGGTCACAGTAAACTGGCTTCCTCATTTGTCTTCTTTGGAATTGATGGAATCAAATATATATTTATTGTCTTTGTCATGGAAGTGATTTGAGATTACTATCAGTCATTTGCTGTGGTATGGATATGAAGTGTCTCCCCAAATGGGTCATGTGTTGAAGGCTTGACTAATTACTGGGAAGTGATTAGATCATTAGGGTATTTACCTCCTAAGTGGATTAATACCTCTCAATGGTTCACATGATGCTATTATTGGGAGTTAGAAAAAGGTGACGGTGCTCTAGAAAGGTTCCTCTTGTCCCTGGCTCCTTCCTGTCTTTCTGCAGCTTGGTTGCCAAGGGTGAATAGCTTCTGCCATATCCATAGACATACTTTGACTCACCTCAAGATCAATTAATGGATCCAGCTGAACTTCCACGGGAGCTTTAGAAAGTATGAACCAAAATTCCTCCTTTGCTTTCCTCTGGTATTTTATCACAGTGACAAGAAATGAACATAACACCTTCTTTGGCTTCAAGAGAAAGTAAGTCTACAATGCTCCAAATACAGAGAAATTTGGGTAAAACACTGAACTGCATATATGTGGTTTATCCTGGCCTTTTGTGGTTAAAGAAGTATAAAACATGTTAAGTGACTTCCAGTGATTTTAAATTTCAATATTTTAACAAAAATACAAAAAATGAATGTAGAACAATTTTCTATTAATAAATATGTAGAAAATTGTCTAGGGTAGCTTATCCATTTCATTAAAAAATAGTTTGCAAAACATTTACCCTCAAATTCTAAATGATTATGATGCATTATTTTAGCAATTCTACATATCCACAAAATCACAATTAGGAAGACAAAAACGTTTTATTTTAAAATATTAAAAAAACAAATGTCTGGTTATATTGGAAATGTTAATTATGAAAATTGTGTTCTGTAGTACACACTCCCAGAATACTGTAAATTGTCCTATCATTTTCTCTAATATCAACACTTGATAAAATTAGAGATATACCAAGGGTCTGCTAATCATTATTCAAAATCATCATCTTTGGGTTCAACTCATTTACACAAGTAAACTGTCCAAGATGTTCCTGACATATGAGGCTTCCAGGTGAATTTCAGAAGTGTTAAGAAAAGTGTCTTCCTTTTTTGCCTGTGAATATTTGCGTATGGCTGTACTGTTGGCTTATATCCACTACAGATACTGGTTCTAGGCCAGCCCAAGAGTCTTCAAGCATTGAAGGCTTAAAATAACTTTCCAACTCATTAGACATTCTTTTTCCTCTGCCACGCCGTGATCCAAATGGTGTAGATGTCCTTGGAGAATCCTGGGGGTAGGTCTGCTGCTGCCCTGGGGAGTAGCTGAACTGATGCTGGGACCCCGCGGGGGAATCTTGAGTAGGAGCCTGGGTAGTCGCCCGTAATGGAGGCCTGAAGCGGCCGGGAGAAGCTGCCACCTTGCTACGGAGTGGCAGGCCCACAGGGTGGAGTATGGTGCAGACTCGCATACCGGTCCTGAGGAGAGGACAGCTGCCCCAAGTTGTTTCCGCCACCCCAACCTCCTATCTCCGATATGTGATACAAAGGAGTTGGGGTGGAAAATTTGGTAGTTGCATAACAGGAAAGAAAGTTAGTTGAAGAGCTCAACACCGATTAGCTGATCACCTTACCAGAACCCCAGCAATGAGAGTGAATCTTTTTTTTTTTGTTTTTGTTTTTTATTTTTGTTTTTTCGAGACAGGGTTTCTCTGTGTAGCTCGGTCTGTCCTGGAACTCACTCTGTAGACCAGGCTGGCCTCGAACTCAGAAATCCGCTTGCCTCTGCCTCCCAAGTGCTGGGATTAAAGGCGGGCGCCACCACCACCCGGCGAGAGTGAATCTTTAAAGACAGAACTCATCTTAGATGCAAATATTCATATTTACCCTGTAGACTTAGGTGAGAAGTTCTGATTGGTCAAAACTAGTACTGTTGAGAGAGATATTTAAAATGGAGGCATTCAATCTGGCTTTTCTTAATCAGCCGCCATGTTCCCGACTAGCCTAGACCTGTGGCCACGAGCTGTGGGGGCATACCACCACTGCTCAGCTCAGGCTGTCTGCTCAGGTGACCAGAGGACACTGGCCCTGCCAGCTTGGGAGATGGTTCTGCCAATCTTCTATGCTGTCTCCACAAGGCTGGGCTGAACCCAAACCATCCTGCCATCTCTGAGGTACCCAGTATGAATGAGACTCTAATGCTTAAAGATTAATCAAAGGCTTTATATGTTTGGTAATGCTCAATTAACCAGATGCCCACACAATTGGAGGTGTTTCCCAATTAACTAACCTAGATATAAGTTGTTACCCAGGATTGCTCTCGGTACATGCATAGTCATCCATGGTGCCTACAACTCTGCCTCCCTAGCTCCTCATCTTCTGTCTCCTCTTCCTCTCTTTACTCCTCCTCTTCCTCTCCTTATTCCTCCCACCTTAGCTCCTCCCAACTTTTGGGAAATTACCGCTACATGATACCTTGGATGAACATGGTACCTTGGATGATGGTGAATACAACCTCACAGATGATAGGCCTTCCAAGGCTGCCCAGTTTGAATATGTAATGTATGGAGAGGTATACAGGGTTGGGGGGAACAATATCACTACTGAAGCAGCAACATACCTTTCTACATGTGTATCTGTGATGGTTTGGGTATGTTCAGCCCAGGGAGTGGCACTATTAGAAGTTGTGGCCCTGTTGGAGTGGGCGTGGCCCTGTTGGAGTAGGTGTGTTACTGTGGGTGTGTTTTTTTAAGACTCTACTCTTAGCTGCTTGGAAGTCAGTCTCTTCATAGCAGCCTTCAGATGAAGATGGAGAACTCTCAGCTCTACCTGTACCATGCCTGCCTGGATGCTGCCCTACTCTCACCTTGATGATAAAGGACTGAACCTCTGAACCTGTAAGTCAGCCCCAACTAAATGTTACCCTTATAAGACTTGCCTTGGTCATGGTGTCCACAGGAGTAAACCCTAACTAAGACAGAAGTTAGTACCAGGAGTGGGATACTGCTGTGATAGGCCTGACCATACTTTTGTTTGTAAGAATGTGGGTTGTGGGACTTTGGAAAGCAGTGGAATGCTTTAATTTGGGCTTAATGGGCTATCCTATTAGGAATATGGAAGACTTTGTTGTTTTGAGTGGTTTGAACTGTGTTGACCTGGCCCAAGAGATTTCAGTGGAGAAGAACTTCAGTATATAGTCTAGAGACTGTTTATGTGGTATTTTGGTGAAGAATGTGGCTACTTTTTGCCCTTGTCTGAAGAGTCTGTCTGAGGCTAAGGTGAAGAGACTCAGACTCATTGCACTGACAAAGGAAGTCTCAGAAATGTCCATCATACACTGTTCTCTGGTTAAGTCTCATTAAGAGCATTTTAAACAAGCATAGCAAGCTGAGAAAGGAAAAATATAAAACATATGGTTCGAGTATTAAAGGGATTCCAGAAGTAAAATGGAGCTGAATCCTGTGTTCATGGATATCAAATTGAATTAAGGGAGTAGTGACCTTAGGACAAGATCCCACCCAGCAAAGTTAAGGTTCAGGCTTGGCAGAACAAGCCTTTAATCCAAGGATGCAAAAGCCAGCAGATCTCTGACTTCAACAGAACAAATTTGAGAAGGAAAGCTTAAATCCAGGCATGGTGGTACACACCTTTAATCCCAGCATTACAGGAGACAGAGCTGTGCAGATCTTTGAGTTCAAGGTCAGTCTACATAACAAGTTCCAGGACAGCCAAGCTTAGGCACTGAAGGAGTTGGAAAATAAACCTGGTGATAATATAATAGAACAAGGGAGGGGGGCATGTTCTAGCCCCATCAAGCAGCAGACCTCAGAAGCTTTGGCCATGTAGCTCTGGCTTTACAGTGAAAAATAGAAGGGACTACTGGAAAAATTGATGCTGGTTAACTGTATCTAAGAAATTAGCAGTGATTAAGAAGAGACTAGCATCACTGAGGTAAAATCTTCTGGGCAGTGTTTTCTGACAGCACAAAGAAGCTGTGTTCCAGAGATAGCCAAGGTTGTACCTCATGCTACAGCTGGACTTGGTAATGTGTAAGAGTCACCCAGGTGGTACTGGTTTTGAAGGCATGAAGGGGTCATGGAGAGCAGCTAAGGCTTGGTACTGTGAGAGGCCATGGAAAGCTATTGGTGAAGGTGCAGCCTCAGTTGCAGTTGATGGCCCAGGACTGAAGGGGTCACACAATGGATCTGAGGCTTGGAACTATGAAGAGAGTCTATGATTACTGGTGAAGCCTAGTTGCAGTGGAAGACCCCAGTATATTGGAGATGCCAGTACCATGGATGATCACCAAGAACAGCAGCAGCAGTGGAGTGGATCAACCTGAGCTTAGAGTGCTACAGATAGTAGGCATGGTGTAGGAGAAGTTGAGAATTCTACATCTTCATCTGAAGTGTGCTAGCAGAATACTGACTTCCGGGCAGCTAGCTTAAAGCCCACACCTACTCCAACAAAGCCACACCTACTCCAACAAGGCCGCACCTTCTAATAGCGCCAGTCCCTAGGCCAAGCATATACAAACCATCGCACAATAGTACATCATTTAAAGTAGACTATTGTTTGAAAAAACAATTACTATGGAAGGGTAGGTCCACGATAAAAATAGTAATAGTCAAATAAAAATCACCCCTTAAATTGCATTTTGGTAAATAAATGGGTACTTATCATGTTGAGTGCACTAAGGCATTAGTTATTATGAGTATGAGTAGGGGGAAAGCAGAATAATACCAGTAATTCATATTAATATTTTATTGATAGAAAAATGCTAGATAAGAGACTAGTAAACAGATGGATACAACAATAGGGACAAGAGAGGAAGGAGTGAGGCAGTTTTCGTAAAAAGTAGAAAAAGGAAAGAAGAAAGGTAGACATAATAAAAGCAGTTAGGGTAGGACATTCCAGTAGTAAGTCATTCCACTTATAAAATTATTAAGTTCACTGTAACTATACAAAATAACCATCTTTGAACTCTGGAGCCTAATGTAACAGCATTTACATTATCAAGAATTAGAAGACACTAAAGTGGAGCAGAAAAGGACTTAAGTTCTGACAACAACATGCCAGAAGCACAATAACAAAGAGGCTGTTGAAGTTATTTGCTCCAACTTACAACCACAGGACCAGGTGGAGCCTGCTAAAACCAGAAGTATCTGAGAACTTCATCTTTCAATGCGGCATAGCTTGCCAGCTGCTGCCTTATAAAACTGGTGCTGCTCTCAATCTTGGCCAAAGAATTTTCTTTGACACTGGACAAAAGTTAATTCTGAAATTCGTAAGTTGGCAAAATACTGAGAATAAGTGACTGTTAAATGATTGCAAAAGGACACCTTTTGCACTTTCCTTTGCACCTTGTGGATATCTACTTCATAAGATGCAAGGGGAATTGCAGAAGAAGACATGGAAAGAGTGTAAGGGTGTAAGGGCCAGAGCAGTGCTGTGATGATGTCTTCTGAAATGATGTGTCTGCTGAAATCAGGAACTCCCTTGAGCTATGGAGACCCAAACAAAATCTCCCCTAAATCAAGCCATCATTCCAGTAGGTGGAACTGATTGGATTTGATGGATTCCAGAGGGGGGGAAGAGAGAGGGAGAGAGAGAGAGAAAGAGAGAGGGGGAAGGAAGGGAGGGAGAACAAGAGGGGGGGGAGGGAGAGAGGGAGGGAGAGAGAGAGAGAGGAGAGGAAAGTGTTAAGACAGGTGTTCAGGAGGGAGTGTGACTGGAGTGTTAGGAGTGGATATGAAGGATGTATATATGCATGAAATGGTCAAAGAGTAAGTAAATGATTTTTTTTTTAAAGAAAAAAAAAGGTGTCGTCAGGCCATCTAAAACAGTCCCAGCTCTCTCTTTGTGTAGCCCTTGATGTACTAGAATTTGCTATGTAGACTATACTGGCTTTGCACTCACAGAGATTCACCTGCCTCTGCCTCTGCCTCCCCAGTGCTGGAATTAGGCAGGTTTTCACTTTAATGCATCTCACCATTGTTGCTCTAGTGGAGTGCCTGGAGCAGGGTAATCCTGGTGTCTTCATTCTCTCCTCTCTCTTCTGCTACCATCTGTAACTTTTGTCTCCCTTACTTCTCCCCGCCCCTCTTTTTAAAAATCTCTTTCAAATGCCTAGGCAAAAGCCCATAACTGGGGAGATCACAGGCCCTAGTGGGAAACTCATTCTTATTGTTTTGCTATATGGTCATGTTGTCAAACTGCCTTGTAGATATTTGTTTGTACTCACACATTTATGCTACTTTCAACTTTAGTCAGCGAAGCTTCTATTCTCAGTGGACAGTGGATAATTCAGTGACTCATAACTGCTCAAAGTACTGAACATAAATATCTATTACTGCTCAGTTCGTCTATATCAGCCTCTCAAGCCCAAGACTCAGGGAACATCACAGAAGACGAAGGCAAAGAGAATCTTAGGACCAGTGGGTGGTAAGGAAGGCTGTGGAATGCTCATTTGTTGACATAACATGGCTGTTACACACATCAACTTGTGGTTACCTACAGACAGGCTGCACAAGGTCAAGCCAGCCAAAATTCCAGTATATGTGGAGAAGGAGCCATGAGATCTCATGCCTACCAGAAGAGCTTTTAGCAGTTGTTGGCTACAGAAGGAGGGAGAGTCACTCTCCTTTGGGGAAATGGTGCAATTGTCCATGTGATGGCTACACACCCAAGTGCATATGGTCAATTTTAATTGGATTCAGAAGGTTATTAGTGACAATTTAAAAAGAGGACATGAATTTGACATTGAGATAAGGTGGAGACATTTAGAGGAATTAGGAGGAGGTGATGATGGGTTATTTGATCACATGCATAAATGTATGAAATTTTTAAATAATAAAACTATTATTACAAAAACATAACTAGCATTAAGCCAGCCCACTGTGTAGGTCAGTACAATTGTTCCTTAGGCTATTGTCCATTTTCACCCTTGAGAGTGATTTCCAGTGCTCAGTAATAAACTCATCTATCTTCTATACTTCCAAAAATGTTAGTCACTAAGAATACAGTGTCATTTGTCTATGGCTCTTTGTCCTAAACACAGCTGCAGTCTATCACTAGGACATTCTCTATCACTATGACAGGAGAACTCCCCGGACTATGCCCATCAAACAAGTATAGGTTCTGGACTCTTTTCTTCTGTTCTATGAAGGAAAGTCCCCAAAAGAAACTACCATCATCATATTTTTGCCAGTTATACTTCAGCGGGCAGGCTATTAATTTATTCTGGATTTATAAAGCCCCACAAAACACCAAAAGTTAAAACTGTTAGGCAACAAATGAACTAATGAAATGAAAAGATCTCATAAGAAAAAAAATAACAAAACAGAATTGTGTTTAAGTGTTCAATGTTTCTAGCTATCAGAGAAATGCAAATTAAATCTACTTTGAGATGAGCTATCATTTCAACCGCATCAAAACGGCTCTCACCAAGAAATTTGAAAACAAATGCTACTGAGGAGGCAAGAAAAGAAGAATCCTTATTCATTGCTGGTGGGAGTGCAAGCTAATATAGCCATTTCAAAAGGGAGTATGATGGTTTCTCAAAAACTGACCATCTATACTACTGCCAAGCATATGCTCAAAGGACTCTGTCATAGTACAAAGATACTTCACACACATATATGTTTATCTATTCTCTGTTTATAGTAGCAAATAAATGGCATCAACTTAGATGCCCATCAATTGATGGATGAATAATAAAAATACGAAATCAGTAAATAATGGAATTTTACTCAAGTGTAAAGAAAATAAAAATTGCAGGAAAATGGGTGGAACTGGAAAGAATTATATTAACTGAGGTGACCCCACTTCAGAAAGACAGTGTGTGTTCTATCTTTAATGTAGATTCTACCTTTCTGCCTTATATGAGTTCTTGTATGTATATAGTCAAATATAAATGTGAATGGAGCTTAAAACACTAGAAAGAGCAAGAGAGGATGCAGACATGTGCTGAGAAAGGGGTAGAGTTGCAAATGGACACATGTGATTTGGAAACAAAGAGACAATGAGCAAAAGAATGTAAAGGGGTGGGGTATAGGAGATGAGAGAGGATAATCAATTGTAACTTGTTCTGTTTGAAAACCCAATTATCATACTTAATGTGGTAATTTAAAATTGAATTAATTTGTAAAAATTAGGATAAAATATATGTGTATGTATGAGTATGTTTGGGGTATGATTTCAAGCTACATTAATATGTATAGGAGGCTACAGCTGCTGCACTGGGGATTTTTTTCTCTTTTGCTTTGAAAAAGCAGCAAAAATTATGAGAATTTGAGACTGGGAAAAAAAACCTTCTTAAACAGGACTATACTTCTGGCACACTCACCTGAAATGTTAACTAATTGACACAGTAATTATGAACATTCTTCTTGATGGAATTATTTAAATCTGTTGCTTTCAAATCTTAATTTTTGAAATGTATGCTGAGGGAAAACCATCCTGTTGCAGGATTTATAAGAAAGATAAAGGGTGACTGAAGTGTTAAAATATGCTTTCATCAAATATTCAGACAATTTCTAAACTGTGTTTTGCTAAGTAAACATCAAATTTTTATTTATTTATTTATTTATTTATTTATTTATTATGTAGACAACATTATGTCTACCTGTATGCTTGCACGTCAGAAGAGGGCACCAGATCCCATTACAGATGGTTATGAGCCACCATGTGGTTGCTGGGAATTGAACTCAGGACCTCTGGAAGAGTATCCAATGCTCTTAACCTCTGAGCCATCTCTCCATCCCCCTGCAAACATCAAATAAAGAAAGAAAATTAATTTTAGGATTGGCCTGAATACAGAGAAACTTTTTCCTGGTTCCTGGCCTTCCATACATACAGAATATGTATATATTTTGTCCATGCTGATATGAGCTAATTTGCTGCTGGATTAATTGCTAATAAATTTCAAATTTAAGTTTTAGGGAAAAAAAGTTATACTTTACACTGAACATTCTTCAAAGACTAATTGAATACCTGGAATTTCAGTGACTGGGAAGGCTGGAATGTTGCAGGTCCAGGGCCTAATTACAAGTTATCTTGGATTATCTGTAGACCCTTAAATAGTCATTTATTGCCTACCTTTGTATAAGGCACAAATCCTTATCACTATGACTTAAAACCTTTGGAATGTATTAGTTTGAGGAACCACTAGCTTCTACAACTCAAAAGCTAAGAATGCTATCATACTGCATCAGAGACCTATAGTAGAGGTTTCCCCACTTTGCCTACCTACTGTTTCTACCAATGCATTCACTTGATTGATGATTGATTGATTGATTTGTTTATTTTTGAGACAAAGTCTTACTCTGAAGCCCTGGCTATACTGGAATTCATATGTAGACCAGGCTGATCTGAAACTCACCCAGCCTATGTCTTCTGAATGCTGGGATTACAGATGGGCACCACTATGTCTGGCACCAGCAACATATTTCAAAAGCATTTTGACTTACGTTTTTCTTTGTTCTGTTCCTATTAAAAACTTCATTAATCTGTTACTATGTTGAAACTTGGATTTGCAATAAGGAAAATTCATGTTTCTGGGCCATGATTACTCATATTGGGTTCCTGAATAAACTCTTAGACTCTTTGAGCTGAGAAACTTTTGTATCAGCATATATCTTTTGTTGTAAGTAATGTCACAATATTGGATATTTTAATCTCTAATTTTGTGTGTGTATGTGCATATGTGTGTATATATGTATGTGTACACTGCAGGATTATAAAGATAACACCAGTATTATTCACAAACAGACAATATTAGATTTTGAGTCTTTGTTCATTATACCATTTAACTGAACATTTATGTTCATAATAGAAAATTTCTTTTTAATGTAATTTATGTGTATGGTACTATAATTATGTAATGTGATACTCTGCAACTCTGGCAGATGCAGTATATTGAAAATTCTATTTGAAATTAGTTTTCAGATGCATTTTAATTAATATGGAACAGTTGTGTGTGTTTGTATTTAACAATACCCGAAGCATTTGTTACCAAGGAAAACTTCCTTTGGAGAGTTCTTATTCTCATTAAATAAATATTTTAAAAAAGACTCAAAGAGAAGCTTGAGGACAATTTCTCTTAGTGTCTGAGAGAAAAACAACAGGGCAGGCAAGTTGTAAATGTTGGCAGGTGCCTGGCGGAAGATGATGGAGAAGGGGAAGAAATGGGGCCCCTTTGCAATTGACTTACTTAGTATGTAGCCATAATGCAGACTGGAGCAGAGAAACAGCAAAAAGCCCAGAGCATGAGGAGAACCTTCCCAATCTTCGATGGGCATTCAAAAGAAAAAGATAGAAAGAAGAAAAAGGAAAAGTTACCCTGTTCTAACGAAATTAAGCAGGCAGGTTTTTGTTTTTGTTTTGTTTTTGTTTTCAGCTACATGTGGAAGCGTTACAATCCAATGCAACGGTGGAGGGGCTTTTAGGAAAGAGAAATGATTACCCCATTAAAGAACTAATTAGTGCTTCTTACTCTTTAGAACCTTCAGATAACTCAGATTTTCTGGCTTGGCTTTTTTTTTTTAACTCCTAAAAGGAGGAGAGAATAGTATGCAATGTTTCCTAGAACCTTAGAATATCAGGTCTCCACCCAAGGCTAGATTTGGAACTGGGATTTAAAATTCTTCTTTAGACTTAGAGAAAGAAGCTTTGCTTTGGACCATAACAAAGCCCAGATACCCCCATCTTTTTATATGGCAATTTAAAGGAGTAGCAGGATTGATATTTACCTTTCTAGTGTTACCAAAGAAACTGGAGGTGGGGTCCATCCCCAATGATTTCCAAAGCTGATAATGCCTGTAACCATATAATAGAGTTTCTGAATCACATTGAAGTGGAGGGGGGAGGGAGGATTGTAGGAGGGGGTGACCAGGAAGGAGCAGTGACTGGGATATAAAGTGAATAAGTAAAAAATAAAATAAATAAATAAAATAAAAATAAAAAAATAAAAATAAAATAAATGCATTTTGTGCTTTGCTCCTTCCTTCCTTCCTTCTGTTCTTATTTTTAATAAAGAAATCCTATTACCTTATTGTTACACAAAAATTTTGTGATATGAAGCAACTAGGATCTTCAAGAGAACTGATGGAGGTTTTCTTTCTCACCTTGTCAGGAGCCATAATGGGACAAGCTAATAATTAGCAGGTGATCATTCTGAAATGGCTTGCCTTGGATTATTGTATAGTCTGTGACAAGTGAGCTCTTATTCAGCAAGGCTGTAAGGGGCTTATTTTAAGGAAACATTACTGATATTAATATGCTTTTCCTATTATTATTATTATTATTATTATTAAATATATGTAACAATCACTAAGCAATAGCACACCCTTTTGGAGCAGATCTCTGTAGATCCATGAGGATGTACTGTCTTGTAGTGATGCTATATAGACAAATAGATGACTTCTTAAGTCTTAATGATGATCCTATACGAATTCCTCAAATTATATCAGTGATTATTAAACTCTTATAGTGGGACTGCTATTAGGTCCGTTTCTGATAGTCAAAACTGCAATGAGAACTCTGCCAGTCTCCCAAGTGTCATCAGCTAGTTGCTCTTAGATAGTAACCAGACTTTCTCTTACTTAGAGCACATTCCAAGAGGTTGTAAAACAATTAACCAAGGGTCACTAAAAGGGAACTCACAATTTATTATAGGTGCTAGGACAGAAGATAAAATATTGCCTGGGTTTATCTATATATAACTTCACTAATTTCTTAGAGTTTTAAACCTTCAGTGAACCTGTGGAGTTAGACAGGTGATGGGTGTTTAGCCAGATAATTACTCCTAATGGATATGCATGTAAACATTCTGTGTTGTAAACTTCTATTTCAATTTATGATTTGATTTTTGGTGTGAACTTGTGATGAACTTTGTAACATGTGACCATGTATTCTGAAAGATGTATAAGTACTGAGGACAAAGAATTGAGGCAGTTAGAATAGTTAGAATAGAGAGTTAGAATAGTTAGTTAGAATAGAGAGTTAGAATTAAGTTAGTTAGGATAGAGAGTTAGAATAGTTAGTTAGAATAGAGAGATAGAATAGAGATAGAATAGGATTTTTTACCTTTTCCCATTTAGAGTAGTATATAGAATAGAATTTTTCCCTTTTCCCAGATAGAATAGAAGTTTTCCTTTTCCCCACTTAGGACCTTTCTGCTTTTCCCTTTAGATAGCTTTCATAGAAAACTTTTAACAACTTAGTAATAAATGCTATAGCCACATCTCTAAGTGTCTTTTTCTTCCTGCGACCTCAGACTAGCAGGCATAAGTTAGAGCCCAGCAGTTCCTGCTGAGAGAGTACAAAGGCTATTTGTCTAACCCTCTGCTGTTTTGGGGCTGAAGAGCTAGTGCCAGAAACTGCAGTTTCTGGCCTGAGGATATCAGAGGGCAGGTCAGCTACAGTAGCACAGTAAGTAAACTTTTATTATACAGCAACCCTAAATGTTCTCTTAACACCAAAGTCTTAACCCCCCACTGACGGTCCCTCCCCCCTCCCCCGCACCACCACCTCAAGAAGAACCGAGAAGGAGAAGAAAGACAGACTTCTCCTCCCCCACCCTGGGCTGCCCAGCCCCCCCCCATCACCTCAGGTGAGCATAATTAAGTTTATGAAGCTTCATGGCAAAACAGCCACAAAAAGCTTCTTAGGCCAGTGGCTTCTGCTCCTTTGTCTTATAAACTTAAGGAATTTCAATTCACACATATTAAGAGGGTGAGATTTGTTATAGGATTTTATGTGAAAGCTTAAGAGAAATAAAGAGTAGAGCTTTGGTATAGCAAAAGCAGTCCTAGAAAATGGGTTACTATGGAACTTTTACTTAAGGAACATCTTGTTCAGCAATGAAAGTCAGTAGGTAGCTGTATCATGAGGAGGGGAGGACACGGAGCTTGGCTCTGAGAATGAGTGAGAACGCCCAGCGAATCAGGAAACGCAGCTTTAGGCTTTTGGCTTGTATCCAAAAAAAGCAAATTTTTAAAAAAAGGAAAGAAGAGAAAAGAAAAAGAAAAGAAAAAAGAAAAGAAAGGGTGATGCTTTTTCAATTAGAGCTCAGAAAGGCAGGCAGGCTTAGTGGTGCATGGTAGAATCTCTGTAAGGCAGTAAGTTGGTGAAGGGGCTTCTGGAAATTTAAAGCAGCACATTATCTCACTGAGAGGCTAGAAAGTTACCTCTCTCGGCTCCTTATCATATCTTCAGGTAAATCAGTTTTCCAGACAGGTGTTAATCAGACTACATGGATCAATACTGAATTATTTCCTTTTTTTTTTTTTTTTGCATATTTTATTTTATGAGGCTACAAAGATGAGCTAGTGCTTAAGAGTACTTCCCAGAGGACCCTACCTTATGCCACTTGTCATTCCAGCTCTAGGATATCAGACACATCCTTTGGATTTCTGAGGGCACCCTCACACATGTGGCCTGTGTGTGTGTGTGTATGTATGTATGTATGTATGTATGTATGTGTGTATGTATGTTGGGTTTGTGTGAAAGAGTGCAGGTGCTTGCAGAGGCCAGAAGAGGGTGGTGGGTAGATGAGCACAGGTAACTGGAAAAAGCAGAATGGAGGAGTAGGCATGTGAGTGTGTTGGGAACATGCAAAGTGTACCACCACATCATTTTCAGACTCTATTTACTCATAGGGAGAAACTAAATTCAAGGTTCCAGGCCCTAGAGGACCTGAGAACTTCTCTACAGCTGAACAGCTTCTATTGTAAACAGTTGTCTGAGTCCAGACATCTCAAGGACAACTTCTCCATCTTGCTGGCAGAGTCAAAGAAGTTCACATGCAGCTGACCCACTCTTTTGTCCCCTCAGCACCCTGAGCTGGGGAACTAATATCTAGGAGAACAAATTAAGGACCTGGAAGCCAGGTGCCGTAGGTATGGCCCAGTCTCCAATGGGTACTCCCTTGTTTAACTCATAATGTCAAAAGACAATTGGGTAACACAGCAGTTCTCCACAGCTCCCCCTAGCTTTGTGTTTCCATCCTATTAAAATGTATAATATCCCTTCAGGGGCAAGATTTAGATCACAAACTGGCCGCCTTCCTGAGCACTCAGAAAATAAAGCTTTCATTTTAAAGCTTCTGTGTCTAACGTGAGTTTTCTAGGCTTCTACCTTTGACCCAACAAGTGTAAGAGTCTGCAGAGGCCAGAGGGGAGTCGTGAGCACGTGAGTGCAGCTGCCTGGAGAGACCAAAGACAGGCAGTGGGAATCTGAGTGTGGGTGTCTGACAAAGCCGGAGGGGAAAAGTTGGCATGCCACTTCAGTTGCCTGTAGAGGCCAGAGAGGGTCCGTGGGCATGTGAGTTCAGGTATGACCCTAGACCAGAGGTTGGCTATGAGCATGTGAGTGCAGGTTCCTGCAGAGACCAGGCAGGAAGTGGGCATGTAAACACAGGTGCAAGGAGAGGCCAGAGAGGGGCAGTGGGCATGTGTGTGAAGACACCTCCAGGGTACTCAGTGGAGCAGTGGGTATTTGAATGCACATGCCTACAGATGCCAGGAGGGCAGTAGACATGTGTGTAGCTACACACTAAGACCAGAGGTGGGCAGTGGACAACTTAGTGCAGATTCCTGCACAGAACAGGCAGTCATTGGGTATGTGAGTGCAGTTGTCTCAAGAGGGCTGAAAGGTGCATTGCAGGTGAGTGCAGAGGCCATCGAAGGCAGTGAGTGTGAGTGTATGTGCCTGCAGAGGTAAGGGGGGACATGAGAGTGCAGGTGCATGTAGAGATGTAGGGAAACAGTAGGCATGTGACTGCAGGTTATTGCACATGCCATGTATGCAGTGTTCATGGACATGCAGGAGCCTTCGGAGGGCCAATTGGAGTGGTGGGAATGTGAATGCACATCACTGTAGATGCCAGCAGATCAGTGTGCATGAGACTGCAGCTAAGCACCAAGATCAAATGTGAGCAGTGGATATGTTTGTGCTGATTCCTGAACAGGTCAGTCACCAAGTACGTGAATGAAGTTGTCTCAAGAGGGCAGAGTTGGGTATGTGATACAGGTGTCTCTAGATGGCAGAGTGAGAGTGAGTGCAGGTGCATGCTGGGTATAGGACAGGGAAAAGACCATGTGAGTGCAAGCCAGCAGAGGTCATGGAGAGGCAGTGGGCATAGAGCATATCTACCTGTAGAGACCAGAGAGGGGCAGTAGGCTATGAGTTCATGTGTCTGCAGAGACCAGGTGTCCTGGACATGTAGGTACAGGTGTCCACAGATGTCAGATGGGTGAAGTGGGCATGTGGGTACAGGTGCCTGCAGAGGGCAGAGTGTGTCAGTATGTTCTTCAGTGTAGGTCCCTGCAGAGTCTAGGGAAGGCAGTGGGCATGTGAGTATACAGACATGCAGGGGGAGAGGGGAGAGTGGATATGTGAGTGCAGGTGTGTGTCCACGACAGAGAGGGGAACTGTCCATATGAGGACAATGACCTGCAGGTGCCAGAGAGAAGCTGTGGCCATGTGAGTGTAGGAGCCTGCTATGACCAGAGGGGACAGTGGGCATGTGAGTGTAGGAGCCTGCAGAGGGCAGGACAGCAGTGGGCACGTAAGTGTAGCAGCCAGAAGAAGGAAGATGGGCACTGTTGGCATGTGAGTCTAGGCCCCTGTTGAGGCCACAGTGGGGCAGTGAGCTGTTGTGGGTTAAAAAAAAAAAAAAAAAAAAAACACGCGCGCACGGGGCGGCTGGGCCCGCGGTGGCCCACGGGGCAGAAATGGCGAGAGAGGCGGAGTCTTGCAGGCTGGCAGAGCCAGGGTCCAGGGCTGGGGTCCCAGAGTTTTTGTCCCGGGACCAGAGCTTTTACTGCAGCGGAGTTTTCCCACATATTTGAGAAAGTCTAAAGTTCCAGGAGACACGTGGACTGAGTTTCTAAGGAGTAGCTTTATTATCCATGGCGAGATAGTGGGATCTGGATGATGTGCGCCGCCCCCGACAAATGCCAGGTGGGGCTCCCTTATATTTGGGAGTGGAAAGAGAAGGAGCTAGGGAGGGGAAAATTTAATTAGCTATGTCCCCCGGCCTTATTAATATGTAAATCTCAAGGCAGAGGTCTCTTAGTCACACCCTGTATCTGTGTCTTATGTGACTGAAGGTACAAGTTAAATGGAGATGAGACCGTGTGTCAGGGCTCTGGGGTCTGAGACCGTGGCCAAACACCTGTAGTCTCAGGATTCCAGGCCAATGGCAACTCTTCCACGGCCGGACAAGCTGTGAGTCAAAATACATGCAGAGATCCGGATGGGATGGTGTGAGGGCAGGTACATTCAGAGACCAGAGTGGGGCATCAAGTACATGGATGCAGCTGTTTGCAAGGCAAGAAGTGGGCATTCAGCAGAAACATTCTGGAGCCTGCACAGGTCAAAAGGAGGCATGGACATGTGACTGCGCATATCTGTAATGCCAGGAGGCTTCAGAGGGATAATTGGAGCAGTGTAAATGTTAGTGCACATGCCTGCAGATGCCAGGAGGGCAGTGGGTGTATACATGCTGGTGCTCGAAATTCTAGGAGAGAAGTGTGCATGAAAATGCAGCTAAACATGAGGAACGGATGTTGGCATAGGACATGTTAGTGCAGATTCCTGCACAAGCCAGGCAGTCATTGGGTTAAGCCTGTAGAGATCAGAGGGGTGCAATGGGACTGTGAGTGTAGAGGCCTGTGGGGAGGGTGTAATGAGTGTTTGAGCACTCAGAAGTAACAAGGCAGTGGTCACAAGAGAGGAGCAGCCGGGCGGTGGTGGCGCACGCCTTTAATCCCAGCACTTGGGAGGCAGAGGCAGGCGGATTTCTGAGTTCGAGGCCAGCCTGGTCTACAGAGTGAGTTCCAGGACAGCCAGGGCTACATAGAGAAACCCTGTCTCGAAAAACCAAAAAAAGAAAAAAAAAAAAAAAAAAAGAGAGGAGCAATAGGCCTGTCGGTGCAGGTGCCCTCAGAGGATAGAGGATTGGAATGGACAAGTGAGTTCAGGTAACTGGAGAGTCCAGAGAGAGGCAGTGGGCATGTGAGTACAGGGTCCTGCAGAGACTAGAGAAGGGCAGTGGACTTGTGAGTTCATGCACATGCAGAAGGAACAGAGGTGCAGTGGTAACATGGGTGTCTGTGTCTGCAGAGGCCAGAGAGTGTCAGAGAGCATGTAGTACAAGTTGCTGCAGAGTCCATCCTGGCAGTGACCTGTGAGTGCAGGTTCCTGCAGAGCAGGAAAGGTTTGGTGACTATGTGAGTGAAAGTGTCTGCAGATGCCAGAGGAGGGAAGTGTGCCTGCAGATAGAGGGGCAGTGGACTTGTGAATGCAAGTGAATGCAGAGACCAGGGTGTCAGTGGACCTGTGAGTGTTGCAGTCTGCAGAGGTCTGTAACTGCTTGTGTTAGGAATGCTAATTATGTTCCCAAAAAAACACTTTGCAGGAGAAGGTCTGCACATAGCTTCTGGGGACTTGCACCCAGTCTGTTCTGATTGGTAAGTAAAGATGCCAGCAGCCAATACCTGGGGTGGACAGACAGAGGCGGGATTTTAGGATTTTCCTAGGCTTGGGAATTGCAGGAGAGGAGAAAGAGATCCTCCATGCAATAGGAGAGTGTGGAGAGAGGACAGACAGAGGCAGCCATGAGGTAGAAAAACAAGCAATGCTCCCTGGGCTCCAGGCCAGGAACGTGCAGCCCAGGGTGCTGCACAAATGGGTCCTGTGCAGCCAGGATGGAACATGGAAATTAGTGAGTAGTAACTCAGAATCATCAGCAGGAGGTGGGTTTTAGCAGCATAGAAACTAGGCATATGCCCAGCTTTTGTGCTTCTTAACTCATAAAACTGTGTGTGTATGTGTGTGTGTGTATGTGTGTGTGTGTGTGTGCCTGTGTGTGTCTTTTATTTGGGAACTTAAGCCATTGAGGTGGTAGCAACCCTGCACCGGGTTTTATTTATTAATAATTAATTCAACAGAGGTCAGAGGTGGGAGTGGGTCTGTGAGTTCACATTCCTGCTGAGGACAGGACAGCAGTGGGGCCATGCATGTATGTGCCTGTTAAAGTCAGGTGTGAAATGTTGAACTGTGAGTGCAGGTGTCTACAGAGGCCAGGGAGGGCAGCTGGGCATAAAAGTGCAGGAGCCTTGAGAGGGCTAAGTTAAGCAGTGGGTATTTGAGTGTACATACCTGCAGAGGCCATGAAGGCAGAGAACATGTGAGTGCAGGTGTGGACGCAGACCAGAGGTTCCCAGGGAACATATGAGTAGTATTTCCTTCAGAGCCCAGGCAAGGAGGATGCATGTGCCTGCAGGTGCCTGCAGAGGTCAGAAGGTGTCAGTGAGCATGTGAGCACAGGTTCCTAAGGTGGCCAGGGAAGAAGTGGGCATGTGAGTGCAGGTGACAGGAGCAGCCAGGGTAGGGCAGTGGGCATGTGAGTGCAGGTGTGTTCAGAGTCCAGAATGGGGTAGTAGGCATGTCAGTGCAAGTGCTTGTGAAGGCCAGGCAGGTAGTATGCATGTGTCTGCAGGTACTTGTGTACTCCAGGCATGCAGTGCACCTGTGAGTGCTGCAGCCTTCAGAGGGCTGATTGGAGCAATGGGAACAGGAAGGCGCATCCCTGCAGAGACAGGAAGGCAGTGGGCATGTGAATGCTGGTGCCATCAAACTCCAGGAAGGCAGTGGGTCCCTGAGTGTAGCTAGCAATAAGACAAGAGGTGGGCAGTAGAAATGTCAATGCAGATTCCTGCACAGGCCAGGCAGTCACTGGGTATGTGAATGCAGATGTCTCAAGAGGACATAGAGCTGCAATGGACACATGAGTGTAAGGCTTTAGGGAGCAATGGGTATAAGTGTATGTGCCAGTAGGGGCATGACCGTGTTAGTGGACATGGAAGCATAGCTACCTGTAGATACCAGAGGAGAAGTAGGCTGTGGGGCAGTGGAGAAGAACTAGTAAGGGAGTAGCAAAGTTCAGAACCCTGCTAAAACTCATAACTGAGATGGCAGGAGTTTGAACTAGGTCCCAGCCAGCGTCCTCTCCTGGATCATGTGACCGTGACACCCCACTAGGAGGACCAAGACAATCCCATAGAGACAGCACCTGAAGTCCTTGCCCACGCAGATAGAGCATCCCTAACCGAGCCTATAGGAAGCACTAACCTCTAGATCTCACCCCACTCCCAAACGCTTATAAGGTCCCTGTCCACAAGGAATAATGTGCACGAGTTATTTCTGCAAAGATCCTCTGAGTGTGGATGTATTAGTGAGCTATAACACTCCAAAAAAATTTTCCCTCCTGAAGCTTTTGCCGCTGGAACTTAACCCCGCCCACCTGGCCAAGTGCGCATGCTTGAGCGCAGCCACTTCCTGCTCTGTGGCCGGAACTTAGGCCCACCTGCCCACTGCATCTTATTTCCTGCCACCAACTCCGGGGCAGCAGCCATGGTAAGAGGCCCTGCAGCCTAGGTGTTCAGGCTTCCTCTTGGGAGCTGTAAAGCTTTGGTCATTCTGGGCATGCCCGAACCTCGCGAAAACTTTTGCTCCTGTCCTCCTGGCTAAGGATTCCCTTCAAACTGCACCCGGTACTCTGACCAGCATTAGGCCTGTGAGTTCATGTGTCTGCAGGGACCAGGTGTCATGGGCACGTAGGTGCAGGTGTCCACAGAGGTCAGATGGGCGAAGTGGGCATGTGGGTACAGGTACCTGCAGAGGGGACAGTGGTCAGTTTGTTTTTGAGTGTAGGTCCTAGCAGAGCCTAGGGACGATAGTGAGCATGTGAGTGTAGAGACATGCAGAGGGGACAGTGGATATGTGAGTGCAGGGGTGTGTCCAGGACAGGGTTATGAGTTTACAGGAAGGCAGTGGGCTTAAGTGTAGGTTTCTACAGATTAGAACATAGCAGAGGGCATGTCAGTGAAGGTGCTGTCAGATGCATGAGAGAGGCAGTGGGCATGTGAGTACAGGTCCATGCTGAGGCCAGAGTTGGCAGTGGCATCTGAGTTCATGTACCTGCAGAGCCCAGAGTCGGGCAATTGGTCATGTGCGTGTATTTCCCTTCTGAGGTAGAGCGAGTCAATGGGAATATGAGGGTTGATGTCTGTAGAGCCCACAGTTGTCAGTGTCCATGTGGGCACAGATTCCTGCATGGCCACACAGTCGTTGGTTATGTGAATACAGGTGACTGTAGAAGCCAGTGAGGTGCAGTGGGCATGAGAGTGCAGAGGACATAGGGGAAGTGGGTATCAGAGTTGTGTTCCTGCATAAGCAATGGGGCAGTGGTCACATGAGGACACTGTACTGCAGTGGACAGACAGGAGAGTGGGCTTCTGACTGCAGCTGTCTAAGTGGGCAGGGCGTGCAATTGGGCATGTATTTGCATGTAGATGTAAAGGTCAGAGATTTGCAGTGGGCATGTGAGAACATTTGTCTGCAGAGACAAATGCAGATGCATGGAGAGGCCAGAGAATGGCAGCAGGCTTGAGACTGCAGGTTCCTACAGTAAACAGGTTGGCAGTGGCCCTTGATTAGGAGATGCCTGCACATGCCAGGTCTGCAGTGGGCATGATACTGCAGGAGTCGTCAGAGGGCTAATTTGAGCACTGGGCATAGGAATGCACATTCCTGTAGATGCCAGGAAGGCAGCAGCCATGTGAGTACAGATAAGTGTCAAGTCCAGATGTGGTCAGTGGACATGTTTGTGCAGATTCCTGCCCAGGCCAGGCAGTCATTGGGTATATGAATGCAGGTGTCTGGACAGGGCTGAGGGGTGCAGTGGTCACGATGAGTGCAGGTGCATCCATGGGCCAAAGAAGGTGAGGTGCATGTGAGTTTATGTACCTATAGAGGCAAGAGGCTTATGGGTATGTGCAGAAGCCAGACAGTGCCATTTGGCATGTGATTGCAGGTAAGTTTACATGCCACACAGAGGAAGTGGGCATAGGTATACAAGTGCCTTTGGAGGATGAAGAGCAATTGTGGGCATGTAAGTGCAGGTGTCTGCAGATGTGATAGGAGGTTGCACGTGAGACAGGAGAGGGGAAGTGGGAAGTGACTACAGTTGTCTGCTGAGGACACAGGGGTGCAACAGGTTATATGAGTACACATACCTGCAGAGAGCAGAGTTGTGCATTTAGCATGTGACTGCAGACAGCAGATATATACAGTGGGCATGTGACTGCAGACAGCAGAGGTGTGCAGTGGGCATGTGAGTACAGAGAACAGATGTGTACAGTGGGCATGTGAGTGCAGACAGCAAATATATACAGTGGGAATGTGACTGCAGAGAGCAGAGGTGTGCATTTGGCAAGTGACCACAGACAGCAGAGGTGTGCATTTGGCATGTGAGTGCAGAGAACAGATGTGTACA
This sequence comes from Mastomys natalensis, assembly GCA_021653895.1. Classification (NCBI taxonomy): domain Eukaryota; kingdom Metazoa; phylum Chordata; class Mammalia; order Rodentia; family Muridae; genus Mastomys; species Mastomys natalensis. The sequence goes on from JAJTUV010003007.1 coordinate 28,377, forward strand.
GTGGGCATGTGAGTGCAGAGAGCTGAGGTATGCATTGGACATGAGTGCAGGGGCCCACAGATGTCCCCAGTGTGAGGTTGGCTGTGTGAACAGGAGCCTACAAAGGCCAGAGACAGGAGGTGCACATGTGACTATAGTTCCTGCTGAGTCCAGAAGAGGGCAGTGGGCATGGGAGTCCAAGTCCTCTCAGAGATCAGAGTGGAGCAGTGTGCCTGTGGCTGCTGGTTCTTGTAGATGCTGGTGATGCAATGGGCATGGACATTCAGGATCCTGCTGAGGGCTAAGTGGAATTCTAACTTCTGAGTTCATATACCTGCAGAAGACAGTTGGGCAGTGGATATAGAAGTACATGTGCCAGAAATGCCAGGAAGATCGTTTGAACCTGAATGAAGCTTCAAGATCTGATGTGGGCAGTGGACTCATTAGTGCAGCTCCTGCTCAGAGCAGACAGTCATTGGGAATATGAATGCAGGTGTCTGTAGAGTGCAGAGAGGGGCAGTTGGAGAGTGAGTGCAGGGGCATGCAGAGGCCAGAGGGGCACTGAGCATGTGAGTGCATTTCCTTGCAGAGCCTAGGGGTGTCAGTGGAAATGTACATTCAGGGGCCTGCACAGGCCAGAGATGGGGTGGGAGTGGATTTTGTGGTCAGGATACTGCAGAAGACAGAGTAGCTGTGGGCTCATTTGTCTATGTGTTGGCAGAGGTTACAAGTCGGAGGATAGCCTGAGAGTTGAGATTCATACAGAGTCCAGAGAGGGGAGATTGTGTGTGAGTACAGTTGTTTTCAGCGGACACAGAAGGACAGTGGGCACTGAGTGCAGGTGCCTACATAGTTCAGAGGGTGAAGTGGGCATGTGGGAACAGGTCCCTGCAGATTACAGAGTGTGTCAGATTGTTCTTCAGTGTAGGTCCCTGCAGAGTCTAGGGAAGACAGTGAGCATGGAGTGTAGAGACATCAGAGGGGAGAGAGGGACAGTAGATATGTGAGTGCAGGGGTGTGTCCAGGACAGAGAGGGGAACTGTCCATATGAGTGCAATGACCTGCAGATCCAGAGATAAGCATGTGGCAAGCGAGTGTAGGAGGCTGCTGTGACCCTAGGAGGGACAGTGGGCATGTGAGTGTAGAGACATGCAGAGTGGAGAGAGGACAGTGGATATGTGAGTGCAGGGGTGTGTCCAGGACGCAGAGAGATACTGCTATTATAAGTGCAATGCCCTACAAATGCCAGAGAGAAGCAGTGGGCGTGTGAGTGTAAGAGCCTGATGTGATCAGAGGGGTCAGTTAGCATGTGAGTGTAAGAGTCTGCTGTGACCAGAGGACAATGTGGCAATTTTCAGTCTAGAGAACAGAGTTGGGCAGTGGTATGTCAGTGTAGGTGCCTGCAGAGACAGGAGGCTTAGGTGTGACATTTCCCAAGTGCCTTTCAGAGACCAAGTGTGCAGTGGACATGTGAGCTCAGATGCCTGCAGATGACATAGGTGTGCATTGGTCATGAGAGTGCAGGTGCTGGGAGAGACAAAGTGAGGCTGTGGACATGGGACTGCAGTTACACATCAAGACTAGATTGTGGTGTAGTTGACATGTTATTCAGATTCCTGTACAGACCAGACAGTCATTGGTAAGTGAGTACAAGTTCTTGTAGACACACAGCAAGAGGCTGTGTGCATGGGCATTAGGTATTCGTGGTTGTAGAGAAGGGCAATGCACATGTGAGTGTATCATGCCTGCAGAGGAGACAGAGGACAAGTGGGCCTGGAGTCCAGGTGTCTGCAGAGCACAGGTGTGAGCAGACATGTGTACATACATGAAAATGCTGGAGGATAGATGTGGGCTTGTGAGGTCACGTTCCAGCTGGGGACAGGATGATACCCTGTGTCAATGCAACTTCCTGCACAGACTGGGCAGTCATTGGGTTTGTGGATGTCTGCAGAGGACAGAGAGGTGCAAGTGGCAGGTGAGTGTAGTGGACATTTGAGTGCTGATGTCTGTGATCAGATACTGACATAGACCAGATGGTGGTTTTGTGCATGTGAGCACAGGTTGCTCCATTGGACAGGCTGCCAGGGGGCATGTGAGTACAGGTGTCTGCGGAGACACATGGGAGCATGGTGCCTTGAATGCAAAGAGCAGAGGTGTGCAGTTGGCATGTGAGTGCAAAAAGCAGATTTGTACAGTGAGCATGTAAGTGCAGACAGCAGAGGTGGGCAGTGGTCATGTGAGTGCAGACAGCAGAGGTGTGCAGTGGGCATGTGAGTGCTGAGAGCAGAGGTGTGTAGTGAGGATGTGAGTGCAGACAGCAGAGGTGGACACTAGGCATGCAGAGTATGCAGTACAAGTGGGCATGTGCACATAGGAGCCTGCAGAAGACAGTAACGCCGTGGGCATGTGAGACCAGGTCCCTACTTAGGCCATATCAGGGCAGTGATTATTTTGAGTCCTAGTACCCACAGAGAACAGAGTTGGGACAGTGGACATGTGAGTGTAGGTTTTCACAGAGACCAGGGTGGTTAGTGGCTCTATGTAGACAAGGCCAAGTGTGTAGTGGACATGTGACCTAGGTCGCCTGCAAAGCCAGAAATGGATGGTGGACATGGTTTTAGGGACCTGCTGAGTACAAAGTTTCAGTTGCCATTGTAGGTGCAGATTCCTGCAGTGACCAGCACTTCACTAGACATGTAACTGAAGGGGCTGCAGAGGCCAGAGGTCAGAAAAGGCATGCATGTCATATTCCTACCTTGTACAGGATAGCAGTGTGCCCGTGAGTGTAGGTGTCTCCAGAGGTCAGAGGTGGCAGTGTGCCCGTGAGTGTAGGTGTCTCCAGAGGTCAGAGAGGAGAAGTGGGCATATGAGTTCATGTTCCTGCTGAGGACAGGATAGCAGTGGCTCATGAGGGTAGGAGCCTGTGGAGGTAGAAGTTGGACGTCAGTCTATGAATGCAGGGGCTTGCAACCTTGACTAAGGTTGCCTGCTGAGGACACATGGGTGCAGTGGTTATGTGAGTATGAAAACCTTTGGAGAGCAGATGTGGACAGTGTGTATGTGAGTACAGATGCCTGCAGGATTAGACATTTGGACTGTGAGTGCATGCATCTGCAGAGGTCAGAAGGGACAGTTTGTCCGTGACTGAAGGTGACTGCATGGGTCAGATTGGACACTGGATACATGAACACAGCTATCTACTCTATGCAGAGTAGGTCATTGGACATGGGACTTCATCTTCTTGTAGACAGAGAGATGGACATGGGCATGTGGTATATGTTCCTAAAGAGGACAGGACAGCAGTGGGCATGTGAATAGAGGTAACTGATGAGACACAGGTGGGCATCTATGAATGAGAATGCAGGTGCCCGCAGAGGTCAGAGACAAGCAGTGGGGATGTGAGCACAGATGGCTACGGGAGGACAGGGAAGGGGAATGGGCATGTGCATGCAGTGACAGGAGTGGCCAGGGTAGGGCAGTGGGCATGTGAGTGCACTTACATGCAGAGCAGAGTGGGACATTATGTATGTGAGTTAGAGGCTGGAATGCTTATTGACCAGGTTTGTGCTTGTATCTCTCAGGGGACAAAAGTGTGAATGTGAGTGCAGATTCCTGCAGAGGACAGAAGTGTAGTAGGCATGAGAGTGGAGGTGTCTGGAGAAGCAAATGGAGCAGTGGGCAAATGAGGACCAGTTCCTGCAGATGCCAGATGGGTAGTGGGCATTTCTGATCAGCAGCCTTCAACGTTTTTAAGTGGAGCAGTGGGCATGTACACCTGCAGCAGCCAGCGGGCTATGTGCATGTTAGTGGAGGTACAGAAAAACACCAGATGTCGGAGGTTGGCATGTTAGTGCAGTCATTGGGGATGTGAGTACAGGTGTCTGGAGAGGCCAGGGAAGGCAGTGGGCACATGAGTGCTGGTGCCTGCTGAGGGGAGAGGCTGTCATCGGGCATGTGAGTGTATATGCCTGCAGAGACAGGGGACTGTGGTCTGTGAGTGCAGATGTGTTCTGGGTACAGAAGAGGGAGACAGGCATGTGAGTTGATGTGTCTGCAGAGGTCAGAGATTGACAATGCTTATATGTGTGCAGATGGGTTCTGGGGACAGAGAGGGACAGTCTGCATGTGACTACATGTGCTTGTAGAGCCCAGAGAGGGTCAGTGGTCCTTTCAGTGCAGGTGCCTGCAGAGGTCCTAATGTCACATTGGGCATGTGAGTACAAGTGTCCTCAGAGATAATGTGAGTGTCTGTGCCTGCACAGACCAGAGGCAGGTAGTAGGCCTGTGAGTTCACTTTCCTGTTGGGTACAGGAGAGCAGTGTCCCCATGAGTGTACTTGTCTCCAGAGGTCATATGTGGAAGGTCAGATGGGTCACAAGGGCTGTCACTGGGCATGTCAGGGCAGGTGTTTGCACACAACATGCGGGGCAGTGGGACTCTGAGTGCAGGTGCCTGCAGAGGTCATGGAGGGGGAGTGACATCATGTGAGTACACTGGTCTGCTGAGGACAGAGTTTGTTTGTGGATACAGGTGTCTATAACTTCCAGAGACATGCAGTAGGAAACTGAGTGCAGATGCGTGCAGAGAGGAGATGAGGGCTGTGTGCCAGAAAGTGCAGCCTTCTTCACAGGACAGGCTGACAGTGAGCCTGGGAGTGCATGTGAGTGTCTACACAAGGTATATGTGTACAGTGGGCATGTGAGTGCAGATGTCTGCACAAGGTGTATGGGCATGATGGGCATGTAAGTGCAGGTGTATGCAGAGGACAGATGGGGCAGTGGACTTGTGGGTACGGTTTCGAGCAGAGACAAGTGCAGGTGCACCAAGATGCTAGAGAGTGATAGTAGTCTTGAGAGACTGCATAAGTCTGCAGAGGACAGACACATGTCAGGGGACCTTGACTAGGAGATATCTGCACATGCCAAGAATGCAGTTTGTCCATGAGGTAGGTGCTCCAAAGTCATGAATTGCAGGTTGGACTATGAGAATGTGTGCCAACATAGGCTGGCATTGGGCTTGTGAGTGCAGGTCCTGGATAAGAGACATGGGTGACAGTGGGACTGTGAGTGCAGGTGCCTGCATAACACACACGGGGCAGTGGGCACATAGGTACAAGTAATTATGGATGGCAGGTTGGGCTAGTGTGTGTGTGTGTGTGTGTGTGTGTGTGTGTTTGTAGTTTTACATGCATTTCTGTACATGCAGGATAGCATTCAGCATTTGATTTTATGTTTTTCTTCGAGTGCAGGGTAGTAGTGGGCATGTGAATGTGTGTTTTTCTAGAGTGCAGGATAACAGTGGACTCATGAGAAATTTGCCTGCTGAGGTCACAAGTGGAGCAGGCCTGAGTGCAGGTGCCTGCAGAGACCAGGAAGGGGAGCTGGGCATTTGAGTGCAGGAGCCTTCAGAGGGCTAAGGTAAGTTCTGGGTATTTAGTGTACACACCTGCAGAGGACAGTGTGCAGAGAACACGTGAGTGGAAGTGTGGACATAGACAAGAGGATGTCTGGACACATACAGTGGTTCCTGTAGAGGCCAGTCAGGGAGGGCATGTGACTGCAGGTGACTGCAGAGGTGACAGTGTGTCAGTGAGCCTGTGAGTGCAGGTCCCTTAGGTGACCCTGCATTAAGTGCTCATGTGAATACAGGAGACAGGGGCAGCCAGGGAAGGGTAGTGGGCATGTGAGTGCAGATGTGTTCAGATGCCAGATTGGGTGCTGGGCATGTAGGTGCAAGTGCATGGGAAGTCTAGTAGTAGTAGGCATGGAACTACATGTACCTGCACATGCCAGGCAGTGGGTGTGTGTCTACAGTTGGCTGCAGAGAACAGAGTAGGACAGTGGTCATATGAGCAAAGGGTCTGCAGAGAATACTAACCTTTTGGACATGGGACTGCTGTGTGGAAAGCATGCATGTGAGTCCAGGAAGCTGCAGAGGCCAGAGCAGGCAGTGCTTATGAGTGTAGGTTCCTGCAGAGCAGAGGATGCCAGTGGGCAGGTGAGTGCAGGATCCTGCAGAAGACAGAGGCAGTGGGCATGTGAGTGCAGGGTCCTGCAGAAGACAGAGGCAGTGGGCAGGTGAATGCAGGACCTGCAGAAGACTGAGGCAGTGGCAGGTGAGTGCAGGGGCCTGAGAAGACAGAGGCAGTGGGTATGTTAGTACAGGGGCTACAGAAGACAGAGGCAGTGGGCATGTGAGTGCAGGTGGCTGCTGATATCACAAGTGGGGGATTATCCTGTAATTGCAGATAACTGCATAGGTCAGAGATTCGAACTGGACTTCGAGTGCAGGAGCATTCAGAGAGCTAATAAGTTTAACTGTGGATATGTGAGTGTACATGCCTGCTGATGTCCCTGAAGGCACGGACATGTGACTGTAGGACCCAGCCAAGACCAGAGGGGTAGTGTTTTTGTGAGTGTAGCTAAGTGCCACCACAAGAGGTTGGCAGTGCACATGTTGAGATTCCTGGACAGTCCAGAAAGGGCAGAGATCATGTGAGTGTTGGAGCCTGCTGTGACCAGAGGGTTCAGTGGCATGTGCGTGTAGGAGCCTGCTGTGACCAGAGGGGACAGTGGGCATGTGAATACAGGAGGCTGCAGAAATCAGGAATTACAAGTGGGCCTGTGAGTGTAGATACATGCAGATTACAGAATTTTATAAACATGTCACTGCAGATGCCTGCACAGGCCAGAGAAGGAATGTGACCAAGTGAGCACATGTTCGTGCTGAGGACAGGATAGCAGTTTCTGATGTGGGTAGGTACCTCCAGAGGTCAGAGGTGGAAGTTTGGACTGTAATTGCATGTGCTAACAGGAACTGGTAGTGCTCATGTGTGTGCATGTGCATACACAGACACATGCGCAGTGGACTCTGAGTACAGGTGCCTGCAGAGGTCATGGATGTGAAGTGGGTCGTGAGTACATTTGCCTGCTGTGTCAGAGTGTGTGAATGCTGTGTGAACACAGGTGTCTGCAGAGTCCAGAGGAAGGTGGTGGTGTGTGGAAACAATTACCTGCAGAGGGCAGAGCAGTGCAGCAGGTATAGGATTCCAAGAACCTGTAGAGAGCAGAGTGGGGCAGTGTGGATATGATTGGAGGTGCCTGCAGAGCCAGAGAGAGGCGGTGGGCATTTGTTCACAGATCTCTGAGAAGGCAGGGGTGTGGTTTGCAGGTCAGTGCAGAAGCCTGTAGATGCACATGTGGGGTACAGTGTGGATGTAGCTGGAGATGCATGCCGAGGCCAGCACAGGTATCAGGTCAGAGAGTGGCAGTAGGTTTAGAATGCATGTTACTGCAGAGGATAGGCTGGCAGTGAGCATGGAATGCAGGTGCCTGTCCATGGCAGGCTGCAGTATGCATGTGAGTGCAGGAGCCTCCTGTGACAGGTTGTAGGTGGATATGTAGTTGTAGGTGTCTCCAGAGGCCAGAAGGGACAAGTGAGTCTGTGAGTTCCCATTCTGCTGAGGACAGGATAGTAGTGTGCCCATGAGTGTCTGTGCTTTCAGATGTCACATGTGGGAGGTTGTCCTGTGAGTGCATTTGCTGATTATGGCTGGCAGTGGCTATGTGAGTGCAGTTGTCTATACAAGACACATGGGGACAGGGGACTGTGTGTGCAGGTGCCTACAGTGGTCAGGTAGCGGCAGTGTGTATGTGACTACACTTGTCTTCAGAGATAAGAGGAGGGCAGAGGCCATGCGATTCCAAGAACCTGTAGAAAGCAGAGTGGGGCAGTGTGCATATGGTTGTAGGTGCTTGGCAGAGCCAGAGAGAGGTGATGGGCATTTGTTTGTATATACTTGCAGGACATATAGGCAGTAGTGTCAGGTTAGGGCAAATGTTTGTAGAGTGACATGTTGGAGTAAGTGTGCATGCGGCTGTGTGTCATGCAGAGGACAGAGCAGGCAGTTGGCATGTGGGTATATGATCATGTAAAATGACAGGATGGTCATGGAAATTAACTGCAGTTGCCTGCAGAACACAGATGGGGCAGTGGGCATGAGAGTGCAGGTCCCTCCCTGTGAGGACTGAAGAGTTCAATGACATGTGAGTGCAGCATCCTTCAGAGGACAGAGGACAATGGACCTGTGGTTCCCATGCCACCACAGTCCTCAGAGGCCAGATGAGTGCAGTGGGGATTGAGTGCGGTGCCTGCACTCACATTCATGGCTACTAACACAGACCTCAGGCTGTGTGCCTGAGAGTGCAGGCTTCTCCATAGGGAAAGACTGGCCATGGGCACGTGGGGGCATGCTACTGCACAAGACACTGAAGCAGTGGGACTGTGAGACCAGCTGCCTGCAGTCATTAGCAGTGGGAGGTCTGTTGAGTGCTCCTGCCTGCTAAGGTCCAGGAGGGGCAGTGGGTATGTGACTACAGTCATCTGCAGAGAACAGAGATGGGCAGAGACCATGTGAGCACAGGGTCTGCAGAGAATAGTATCCTGTTGGACATGGGACTGTAGTGTGGACAGCGTGCATGTGAGTTCAGGAAGCTGCAGAGGCCAGAGCAGACAGTGGATATGAGTATAGGTTCCTGTAGAGCACAGGATGCCAGTGGGCAGGTGAGTGCAGGGTCCTGCAGAAGACAGAGGCAGTGGGCATGTGAGTGCAGGGACCTGCAGAAGACAGAGGCAGTGGGCAGGTGAGTGCAGGGGCCTGCAGAAGACAGAGGCAGTGGGCAGGTGAGTGCAGGGGCCTGCAGGAGACAGAGACAGTGGGCAGGTGTGTGCAGGGGCCTGCAGAAGACAGAGGCAGTGGGCATGTGAGTGCAGGGGCCTGCAGAAGACAGAGGCAGTGGGCAGGTGAGTGCAGGGGCCTGCAGAAGACAGAGGCAGGGGCAGGTGAGTGCAGGGGCCTGCAGAAGCAGAGGCAGTGGGCAGGTGAGTGCAGGAGCCTGGAATAGACAGAGGCAGTGGGCAGGTGAGTGCAGGAGCCTGGAATAGACAGAGGCAGTGGGCAGGTAAGTACAGGGGCCTGCAGAAGACAGAGGCAGTGGGCAGGTGAGTGCAGGGGCCTGGAGAAGACAGAAGCAGTGGGCAGGTGAGTGCAGGGCCTGCAGAAGACAGAGGCTGTAGGCATGTGAATGCAGGTTCCTACAGAAGACAGAGGCAGTGGGCAGGTGAGTGCAGGTGCCTGGAGAAGACAGAGGCAGTGGGCAGGTAAGTGCAGGGGTCTGCAAAAGACAGAGACAGTGGGCAGGTGAGTGCTGTGGCCTGCAGAAGACCAAGTGCAGGAGTTGGTATCTGCGAGCATGTGCAGATGCCAGCATAGAGCACAGAGAGACTGTGGGCATTGGAGTGCCAGTGTCTGTATAGGGCACAGAGAGACTATGGGCATGGGAGTGCAGGTGCCCTCAGAGGATAGAGGAGTGGACTGGACAAGTGAGTTCAGGTAACTGGAGAGTTCAGAGAGAGGCAGTGGGCATGTGAGTACAGGGTTCTGCAGAGACTAGAGAAGGACAGTGGGTATGTGAGTTCATGTATATGGAGAGGGAACAGATGTGCAGTGATAACAGGGGTGCGTGTGTGTGTGTGTGTGTGTGTCGGCATCGGCGTGCCTGCAAAGGGCAAAATGTGTCAGAGAGTATGTGTCTGCAGCTTCCTGCAGCATACAGCCTGGCACTGTGCATGTTATTGCAAGTGCCTACAGATGCAAGGGGCAGTCGCATGTGAGTCTTGTTGCCTGCAGAGGACAGAGAGGGCCTTGGACATGTGAGTGAGTTCAGTTACCTACAGACGCCAGGGCAGGAAGGACTGCAGTAGCCTTCAGTGGGCTAAGTTAAGTAGTGAATATTTGAGAGTACATGCATGAAGATACCATGAAGGCAGTGGGAATTTGAGGCCAGGGCAGCAGTGGACATGTGATGGCAGGTGTCGGCCTAGAGCAGAGATTAGCAGGGAGCATGTGCCTGCAGGTGTCTGCAGAAGGCAAGTGTCAGAGAGCATGGGAATGCAGGTTCCTGCAGAATACAGTCTGGCAGTGCCTTGTGTCTGCAGGTGTCTGCAGATGGAAGTGGGCATTTTGAATGCAGATTCATTCAGAGACCAGAGTGGGGTGGTGGACATGTCATTGCAAGTGCTGTGCAGGCCAGGCAGGTAGTATGCATGTGACTGCAGGTGCCTGCACATACCTGGCATGCAGTGTGCCTGAGTGCTGCAGCCTTCAGAGGGCTAAAGGGAGCATTGGGAACAGCAAGGCACATTCCTGCCAATGCTAGGAAGTTGGTTGGCATGCAAGTTCAAGTGCTATCAGACACCAGGAAGGCAGTTGGCATGTGAGTGTAGCTAGCAACAAGAAAAGTTGTGTGCAGTAGAAGTGTCAATGCATATGTTTGCACAGGGCAGAGGGTCATTGGGTATGTGTATCCTGGTGTCTAGTGATATCAGGGAGGTGCAGTTGTCCTGTGAGTATATGTGCCTACAGAGGCAAGGTGGCAGTGTTCATGTGGGTGCAGGTGACTGCAGAGGCTAGAGAGAGTCAGAGGGCATGCATGTGTAGGAGCCTGCATGGGACAAGGGAACACTGGCCATGTGAGTACATGTGTCTGCAGAGACTATTAGAGATGAGTGCAGAGACCAGAGAGTGGCAATGTGCTTGGGAGACTATGTTCTTGTAGAGAGAGGACAGGCTGGCAGCAGATGCAGGTACCAGCAAGGACAGATGGGACAGTGGGACAGTGAGTGCATGGATCTGTAGAGGTCAGAAGAGGGCAGTTTGCTGGTAATGAAGGTACCTGCAGAGGACAGATGGGACAGGGAACATGTTTGTACAGGTACATCACAGGGATCAATTATACAGTGGATATGTGAGTGCAGATTCCGCAGATACCTGGAGGACATTGTGTGTGAGCATAGCTAAGTGGCAAGACCAGAAGTGGTCAGTAGACATGTTGGTGTAGATTTCTTCTTTTGCCAGGCCGTCATTGTGTATGTGGATGCTGGTGTCTGAGGAAGCAGAGAGGTGCAGTTGTCAGATGAGTCTAGGTAAATGCAGAGGCCATGAAGGGAACATTTGCATGTGAGTAGACTTGCCTGCTGATACCTGAAGGAAGCTTCCCTGTGAGCACTGGTGCCTGCAGATATGCAGAGTGCAGTTGACATGGGAATGTAGATTCCTGTAGAGGTCAGAGTGCAGTGGACCTGTGGATTCAGATGTCTGCAGAGATGCAGGGTGCAGTGGACATGTGAGTTCAGATGCCTGCAGAGATGCAGAGTGCAGTGGACCTGTGGGTTCAGATGTCTGCAGAGATGCAGAGTGCAGTGGACCTGTGGGTTCAGATGCCTGCAGAGATGCAGAGAGCAGTGGACATGTGAGTTCAGATGCCTGCAGAGATGCAGAGTGCAGTGGACATATGAGTTCAGATCCCTGCAGAGGTCAGAGTGAGGTCATGAGAATGCAGGTGCTCTCAGAGGGAAGAAGAGTGCTGTGGACATGTGAGCTCAGCTTTGCACAGAGACCAGAGAGGCCAGTGTGCCTGTGTGTTCATGTTCCGGCTGAGCGCAGGATAGCATTGGCTCATAAGGAATTTGCCTGCTGAGGTCTCAAGTGGACACTGCCCTGTGAGTGCAGGTGCATGCAGAGGCCAGGGAGGAGAGCTGGTCATTTGAGTGCAGGAGCCTTCAGAGGGCTAAGTTTAGCTGTGGGTATTTAGTGTCCATATCAACAGATGCCACTAAGGCATTAGGCATGTGACTGCAGGTGACAGCACACACAAGTAAGATAGTGTGCATGTGAATTTTGCAAAGCACCATAACCAGAGGTGGGCAGTGGTCATGGTAGTGCAGATTCCTGCCCATGCCAGGCTGTCATTGTGTAAGTGATTGGAGGTGTCTGGAACACTAGAGAGGTGCAGAGTGCAGGTGAGTTTACATGAGTGCAGAGGCAAGGGGGCAGTGGCATGTGTGCGAAGGGACATGCAGAGGCTAGAATTGGGCACTACAGGGTATAGAAGATGGCATGGGGCATGTGGGTACAGGTGTCTGCAGAGGGCAGAGTAGGGAAGTGGGCATGTGATCATAGCTACCTGTAGAGACCCAAGATAGGCTGTGAGTTCATGTGTCTGCAGAGACCAGGGTGTCATGGACATGGAGGTGCAGATGTCCACAGAGGTCAGGTGGGAGAAGTGGGCATGTGGGTACAGGTGCCTGCAGATGGCAGAGTGGGGCAGTGTATCTGTAATTGTAGATCCCTGAATAGGCCAGAGAGAGGCAGTGGCCATGCGTGCGCCACTTCCTCCAGAGGAAAGAGACCAAGGGGGCCTAATTCATTGCCTATAGAGCCCAGTGTTTCCTTACCGTGTTGGTGTAGATGTTAAGGAAAGTCCGAGTGGGGAAGTAGGTCCATGAGTTCACTTTTCTGCTGGGGACAGGAAGCAGTGTCCCCAAGAGTGCAGCTGTCTCCAGAGGTCAGAAGTGGGAGGTCAGATGGGTGTCAACAAGGGTTGGCACTGGGCATGTCAGATCATGTGCTTACACACAACATGTGGGGCAGTGGGACTCTGAGTGCAGGTGCTTGCTGATGTCATGGAGGGGGAGTGACCTCATGTGAGTACATTTGTCTGCTGAGGACAGAATGTGCCCTTTGTTTGTGGATATAGGTGTCTAGAGAGCCAGACAGGTGCAGAGGGAAACTGAGTTCTGGTGCCTGCAGAGACCTGATTGTGGATTTGTGCATGTGAGCACAGGCTTCTTCATAGGACAGACTGGGAGTCAGCATGTGAATGCATGTGCCTGCAGAAGACACATGGGAGCCATGGGCCTTGAGTGCAGGTGTCTGCTGAGGTTCTAGAGGTGTCATTGGACTGTGAATGAAGATGTCTACAGAGGCCTGTGGGGACAGTGTCCATGTGAGTGCAGGCACTTAGAGAGGGCAGATTGCACCAGCATGTATGTGAGTATAGGAACATGCAGGGGCCTGGGAAGTCAGTGGAATGCGTGTAGGTTCTACTGATGGAAGATAACTGTGGACATGTGAATTCAGGTGTCTGCCAAAGAAAGGTGGGGACAGTGTGCATGCCAGTGAAGATGCCTGCAGATGCATGAGAGAGGCAGTAGGTATGTGTGTACAGGTCCATGCTGAGTCCAGAGAAGGGCAGTGGCCATGTGAGTGCAGCAACATGCAGAGAATAAATGGGGTAGTGGACAAAATGAATATAGCTACTTGTACATGCCAGGAGAAGGCAGTGGACACATGAGTGCACACACCTACAGAGTTTAGGGTTATCAATGGACATGTAGGTGTGGATGCCTCTAGTGGCCAGTGTGGGCATTGGGCATAGAGTGCAGGTGCCTTCAGATACCAGTGGAGCATTACATTTGAGTGCTGCATCCTTAGTGGGCTATTTGGAGCAGTGAGTGTGTGAGTACATGTGCCTACTAATCCCGTGAATGCTGTGGGCATGCAAGTACGTGTACCATCAGATGCCAGGAGGACAGTGGGCATGTGAGTGCAGCTAAGGTAAATACAAGAGTGGCAGTGGACATGCTAGTACAGATGCCTGCATAGGCCAGACAAGACAGTCGGTAGGTGAATGCAGGTGTCTCTAGAGAGCTGAGAGATGCATAGGAAATGTGTGCAGGAGCATGCAGAGGCGAAAGAAGCAGTTTTGTGAGTGCAAGTGTCTGCAGAGGCCAGAGAGAGGCAGTGGGCATGGGGCAGGCTGCTAGGGGCCATGTGAGTGCAGGTGTCTCCAGGAGACACATGGAGTCATTGGGCTTGAGTGCAGGTGTCTGCAGGAGACACATGGGGGCATTGGGCCTTGAGTCAGATGCCTGCAGGAGACACATGGGGTCATTGGGCCTTGAGTCAGATGCCTGCAGGAGACACATGGGAGCATTGGGCCTTGAGTGCAGGTGCCTAGAAGAGACACATGTGGTCATGGTTCCTTGAGTACAGGTGCTTGCAGGTAACACATGGGATCAAGGTGCCTTGAGTGGAGGTGCCTGCAGGGCTCATAGGGGTGCAGTTGGACTGTGAATGAAGATGCCTACAGCGGCCTGTGGGGCAGTGTCTATGTGGGTACAGTTTTCTTACTGAGGGCAGATGGTACCAATGTGTATGAGTGTAGATTCATGCAGAGGACAGAGAAGGCAGTGGGCATAGGTGTAGGTCTCAGTAGAGTGGAGGAAGGCAGTGGGCCTGTGAATGCGGCTGTAGGCAGAAGCCAGAAAAATGCACTGTACATGCAGTGAAGGTCCTGGGAAATGCATGAGAGAGATGCTGGGTGTGTTTGTACAGGACCTCTGAGTCCAAAGGAGGGCAGTGGGCATGTGTGTGCAGAAACATGCAGGGAGAACAGTGCAGGGCAGTGGGCATGGGAGTAGAGCTACTTGTAGATGCCAGGAAAGTCAGTGGACATGTGAGGGCAGATGTCTGCAGAGTTTATGGTCTCTGTGGACATGTAGGTGCAGATGCCTTCAGAGATCGGAGGTAGGCATTGTACACGATAGTGCAGGTGCCTGTAGAGACACAGGGAGGGGTGGGCATGTGACTGCATGGGCCTGTTGATGCCAGGTTCAGTGAGCAAGTGACTGCAGGTTCCTCTGATTCTAGTGGAACACTGTGAATTTGAGTGCAGCAGCCTTCAGAGAGCTAACTGGACCAGTTTGTGTTTAAATGTGTGTACCTGCTGATGCCCTGAGTGCACTGGGAATGCCTGTGCATGTGCCATCAGATGCCAGCAGTGCAGTGGGTATGTGAGTGCAGCTAGAGGTCTCCTGGGCACATACAGTGGTTCCTTTAGAGGCTAGTCAGGGGAGGGCATGTGACTGCAGGTGACTGCAGAGGTCACAGTGTGTCAGTGAGCCTGTGAGTGCAGGTCCCTTAGGTGACCCTGCATTAAGTGCTCATGTGAATACAGGAGACAGGGGCAGCCAGGGAAGGGTAGTGGGCATGTGAGTGCAGGTGTGTTCAGAGGCCAGAGTGGGGTGCTGGGCATGTAGGTGCAAGTGCATGGGAAGTCTATGTAGGTAGTAGGCATGGGACTACATGTACCTGCACATGCCAGGCAGTGGGTGTATGTCTACAGTTGGCTGCAGAGAACAGAGTGGGACAGTGACCATGTGAGCACAGGGTCTGCAGAGAATACTAACCTGTTGGACATTGGACTGCAGTGTGGACAGCGTGCATGTGAGTTGAGGAAGCTGCAGAGGCCAGAGCAGGCAGTGGATATGAGTGTAGGTTCCTGCAGAGCAGAGGATGCCAGTGGGCAGGTGAGTGCAGGGTCCTGCAGAAGGCAGAGGCAGTGTGCAGGTGAGTGAAGGGGCCTGCAGAAGGCAGAGGCAGTGGGCAGGTGAGTGCAGGGTCCTGCAGAAGACAGAGGCAGTGGGCATGTGAGTGCAGGGTTATGCAAAAGAAAGATGCAGTGGTTATGTGAATATAGTCGCTGCTAATATCATAAGTGTGGGATTACCCTGTAATTGCAGGTAACTGCATAGGTCAGAGAGTGGAGCTGACTTCTAGTGCAGGAGCATTCAGAGAGCTAAGAAGTTGAACTGTGGATATTTGAGTGTACATGCCTGCTGATGCCATGAAGGCAAGGACATGTGACTGCAGGTCCCAGCAAAGACAGGAGGGGTAGTGTTTTTGTGAGTGTAGCTAAGCACCACCAAAAGAGGTGGGCACTGCACATGTTGAGTTTATGTGTCTGCAGAGACCAGGGTTTCATGAACATGTATGTGCAGATGTCCACACAGGTCAGATGGGTGAAGTGGGCATGTGGGTACAGGTGTCTGTATACATCAGAGTGTCTCAGTATGTTCTTCAGTGTAGGTCCCTGCAGAGTCTAGGGAAGACAATGAGCATGTGAGTGTAGAGACATGCAGAGGGGAGAGGGGACAGTGGCCATGGGACTGCTGGTGCCTTAGGTCCCAGGGATACACTGGGCATTTGAGTGAAGAAGCATTCAGAGGGCTACAAAGACAATAGGAATGTGAGGGCACGCGCCTGCAGATGCCAGGAGGGCAGTGGGCACATAAGTGATGTTACCAGCCAGTCCAGGAGAGCCTTGTGCATCAGAGTGCAGCTGTACACCAGGAACGAGATGTCAGAGTGGACATGTTAGTGCAGATTCCTGCACAGGTCAGGCAGTCATTGTGTATTGAATGCTGGTGCCTCGAGAGAGCAGAGGAGTGCAGTTGTCCTGTGAGTGTAGTGGCACAGGGGACTGTGGGTTTGAATGATCAGCATGGAGAGGTCAGGAGGCAGCGGTCATGTGACTGCAGGTGTCTGCAGGAGACAGATGGGAGCTGTGGGCATGGGATGCAGGTGTCTTCTGAGGATACTAGATTTCAATTGTAATGTGAGAGCAGGTGTCTGGGGAGGCCAGAGAGGGGCGTTGGTAATGTGAGTGTCTATGGCTGCAGGGGTAAGGAGTGTGTAGTGGGCATGTGAGATCAGGTACCTACAGGGGGCAGAGGAGGACAGTGGACTTGCGAGTGCAGTTACCTGCAGAGGCCAGAGGAGGGCAGTAGGCCTTTGAATGCAGGTTTTCTTGAGAGTCCAGAGAGGGTGCAGTGTATGTGAGTCCAGAAGCCTGAAGAAG
This sequence comes from Mastomys natalensis, assembly GCA_021653895.1. Classification (NCBI taxonomy): domain Eukaryota; kingdom Metazoa; phylum Chordata; class Mammalia; order Rodentia; family Muridae; genus Mastomys; species Mastomys natalensis. The sequence goes on from JAJTUV010003007.1 coordinate 44,897, forward strand.
CCAGAAAGTAGTAATGGGCTTCTGAGAGGAAGTAACTGTGGAGGGCTGAGAGAGACAGTGGACATGGGAGTACAGGGGACTACAGAGGTCAGAGAGAGGCAGTGGTCATGTGAGTGCACATGCCTTCAGAGAACAGAGAGGAGCAATAGGCCTGTCAGTGCAGGTGTCCTCAGAAGATAGAGGAGTGGAAGGGACAAGTGAGTTCAGGTAACTGTATAGTCCACAGAGAGGCAGTGGGCATGTGAGTACAGGGTTCTGCAGAGACTAGAGAAGGGCAGTGGACATGTGAGTTCATGTGAATGGAGAGGAAACAAAGGTGCAGTGATAACACGGGTGTGTGTGTCTGCAGAGAGCAGAGAGTGTCAGAGAGTATGTGAGTGCAGGACCCTGTAGAACAGGAAGGGTCTGGTGGGTATGTGAGTGAGAGTGTCTGCAGATGCCAGAGGAGGGCAGTGTGTGTGTGAGTGCAGGTTCCTTCAGAGGCCAGGGTGGGCACTGTACAGAATAGTGCAGGTGTCAGTAGAGGTGAAGGAGAAGGTGGTCATGTGACTGTAGGGGACTACAGAGACTAGGGAGTGGTGCATTGCATTCCTTTGCAGTATCATTCAGAGGGCTAAGTTAAGCAATGGGTATTTGAATGTACATGACTTCAGATGCCATGAGGCACCCGGGATGTGAGTGCAGGTGCCTGCAGAGGCCAGAGTCACAGTGGACATATGAGTGTTGGTGTGGGCATGGATCACAGATGCACAGGGAGCAGCCAAGTGCCTGAAAGTGCCTGCAGAGGTCAGAGGGTACTAGTGATCATTTTAGCTCAGGTTCCTAAAGAGGCCAGGGAAGAAGTGGGCATGTGAATGCAGGTGACAGGAGCAGCCATGGAAGGACAGTAGGCATGTAAGTGCAGGTGTGTTCAGAATCCAGAGTGGGGTTGGGCATGCCAGTATAAGTGCTTGTGAAGGGCAGGCAGATAGTATGCATGTGACTGCAGGTTCCTGCACATGCCAGGGATGCAGTGCACCTGAGAGGCCCACAGGAATTGGAAGGATTTTTGGAACAGTCAGTGGGTACAGGAAAGCATGTTCCCACAGATTCCAGAAATACAGTAGGCATGTGAATGCAGGTGACATCAGACTCTAGAAGTTATAGGGTTTCGGAGTGTAGTTATCAACCAGACAAATGGTGGGCAGTAGAAATGTCAGTGCAGCTTCCTGCACAGGCTGGGCAGTCATTGGTTTTGTGGATCTCTGCAGAGGAGAGAGAAGTACAAATGGCAGGTGCAAGTAGTGGACATTTGAGTGCACATGTCTGTGTGCAGATACTGGCAGAGACCAGATGGTGGTTTTTGTGCATGCGAGCACAGGTTTCTCCATTGGACAGGCTGCCAGGGGGCATGTTAGTACAGTGGCCTGCAGCATATACGTAGAGCATGGAGCCTTGAGTGCAGACAGCAGATGTGTGCAGTGGGCATGTGAGTGCAGACAGCAGATGTGTGCAGTGGTCATGTGAGTGTATGTACCTGCAGTTTCATGGTGGTTAATGTCTACCTTTGCACAAGGCCATGTGTGCAGTGGACCTGTGAGCTCAGATGACTGCAGACATCATAGGTGTGCATTGGTCATGAGAGTGCAGGTGCTGGGAGAGACAAAGGGAAGCTGTGGACATGGGACTGCAGTTACACATCAAGACTAGATGTGGGTAGTTGAAATGTTAGTGCAGATTCCTGTACAAACCAGACAGTCATTGGTAAGTGAGTACAACTGCTTGTAGATACCAGCAAGAGGCTGTGTGCATGGGCATTAGTTATTCGTGGTTGTAAGAGAAGGGCAATGCACATGTGAGTGCATCTTCCTGCAGAGGAGACAGAGGACAAGTGGGCCTGGAGTCCAGGTGTCTGCAGAGCACAGGTGTGAGCAGACATGTGTACATACATGAAAATGCTGGAGGATAGATGTGGGCTTGTGAGGTCATGTTCCTGCTGGGGACAGGATGGCAGTGTGCCCATAGGTGTAGGTGTCACCAGAGGTCATTTGTTGGAGGTTGGAATGTTAGTGCATGTGCTTAGAGTGGCTGGCAGTGTGCATGGGAGTGCATGCGCATGCAAAACACACATGGGGCAGTGGACTGTGACTGCAGGTCACTGCAGTGGTCATGGAGGGGCAGACCGTGTGTGACTACAGTCACCTGCAGAGAATAGAGTGGGCCAGAGGCCATGTGAACACAGGGTCTGCAGACAATTGTATTGTGGGGCATGTGACTACCCTGTGGGCAGTGTGCATATGAGTTCAGGAAGCTGCAGTGTCCAGAGCAGGCAGTGGATATGAGTGTAGGTTCCTGCAGGGCACAGGATGCCAGTGGGCATGTGAGTGCATGTGTTTGCAGAAAGATGATGGTAGCAGTACTCTTGTGCATGCAGGTGCCTATAGACACTTGGGACAGTGTGGGTGAGCTGTGCATTTGAGTGCAGGAGCCTTCAGAGGGATAAGTTAAGCTGTAGGTATTTAGTATCCATGTCTACAGAAGCCATGATGGCAGTGGGCATGTGACTGCAGGTGACAGCACACACAAGTAAGATAGTGTGCATGTGAAGTTTGCAAAGCACAATGACCAGCTGTGGGTAGTTGACATGTTGGTTCCAATTCCTGCCCATGCCAGGCAGTCATTGTGTAAGTGATTGGAGGTGTCCAGAACACTAGAGAGGTGCAGAGTACAGTTTACATGAGTGCAGAGGCAAGGGTGCAGTGGGCATGTGTGTGAAGGGACATGCAGAGGCTACAGTTGGGCACTACAGGGTATAGAAGAGGGCATGGGGCATGTGGATATATGATCATGTAAAATGACAGGATGGTCATGGAAAATGTAACTGCAGTTGCCTGCAGAACACAGATGGGGCAGTGGGCATGAGAGTGCAGGTCCCTCCCTGTGAGGACTGAAGAGTTCAATGACATGTGTGTGCAGCATCCTTCAGAGGACAGAGGACAATGGACCTGTGGTTCCCATGCCACCACTGTCCTCAGAGGCCAGACGAGTGCAGTGGGGATGTGAGTGCGGGTGCCTGCAGAGACCCCACACATTCATGACTACTAACACAGACCTCAGGCTGTGTGCCTGAGATTGCCAGCTTCTCCATAGGGAAGACTGGCCATGGGCAGGTGAGGGCATGCTATTGCACAAGACACTGAAGCAGTGGGACTGTGAGACCAGCTGCCTGCAGTCATTAGCAGTGGGAGGTCTGATCAGTGCTCCTGCCTACTAAGGTCCAGGAGGGGCAGTGGGTATGTGACTACAGTCATCTGCAGAGAACAGAGTTGGACAGAGACCATGTGAGCACAGGGTCTGCAGAGAATAGTGTCCTGTTGGACATGGGACTGCAGTGTGGACAGCGTGCATGTGAGTTCAGGAAGCTGCAGAGTCCAGAGCAGGCAGTGGGTATGAGTGTAGGTTCCTGCAGAGCACAGGATGCCAGTGGGCAGGAGAGTGCAGGGTCCTGCAGAAGACAGAGGCAGTGGGCATGTGAGTGCAGGGGCCTGCAGAAGACAGAGGCAGTGGGCAGGTGAGTGCAGGGGCCTGCAGAAGACAGAGGCAGTGGGCAGGTGAGTGCAGGGCCCTGCAGAAGACAGAGGCAGTGGGCAGGTGAGTGCAGGGGCCTGTAGAAGACAGGGCAGTATGCAGGTGAGTGCAGGGGCCTGCAGAAGACAGAGGCAGTGGGCAGGTGAGTGCAGGGGCCTGCAGAAGACAGAGGCAGTGGGCAGGTGAGTACAGGGGCCTGCAGAAGACAGAGGCAGTGGGCAGGTGAGTGCAGGGTTCTGTAGAAGACAGAGGCAGTGGGCAGGTGAGTGCATGGGCCTGCAGAGACAGAGGCAGTGGGCAGGTGAGTGCAGAAACATGCAGAGATCAGAGGTGTGCAGAATGGGGAAGTTGGCATGTGTGTGCAGGTTCATGCAGAAAGCAGAGTGCCTCAGCAGGTATATAAGTGTAGATGAATAAGGAGGTCAGAGCTGGGTATTGGAAATGAAGGTGCAATTGCCTGCAGAGGCTAAAGGAGGCAGTGGGCACATGACTACTTGTGCTCATAACTCCCAGGGATGCAGTGAGCATGTTGGTGCAGGAGCCTTCAGAGGGCTACATGGAGCAATGGCAATGTGAGTGTACATGCCTGCAGATGCCAGGAGAGCAGTGGACTTGAGAGTGCAGGTTCCAGCACATTCTAGAACATGCAAAAGCATGCAGGGGGCAGTAGGTGTGAGTGCATGCTTGCCTATAGAGAGGGGGTTAGTAGTCATGTGAGTGCAGTTACTTGCAGATACAAGCATGTGATTTGACATGTAGGCACAGTTTCTGAACAGATCAGAGGGGGATGTGGACCTGTGAGTTCAGGTTCCTGGGGAGGCTGTGGACATGGGACTGCAGTTAAGCATCAAGACTAGATGTGGGTGGTTGACATGTTAGAGCAGATTCCTGCACAAGCCAGACAATCATTGGTATGTGAGTTTGGTTGTCTCTAGAGGACAGAGAGGTGCAGTGGGAGAGTGAGTGCAAGGACATGCAAGGTCAAAGGACATTGAGCATGTGAATGAATGTGAGTGCCTGTAGAGACCAGCACGAGGCTGTGGCATGGGCATGTAGCTGCCTGTAGATATAGTGAAGTTATGTGGGCATGTGAGTGCATCTGCCTGCAGAGGAAAGGGAGGTTTGTGGGCCTGGAGTCCAGGTGCCTGCAGAGGGCATGACTGGGCAGTGGGCATGTGGGTATAGGTGTCTGCAGAGGGCAGAGTAGGGCAATGGGCATGGAGCATATCTACCTGTAGAGACCAGAGAGGGAAGTAGCCTGTGAGTTCATGTGTCTGCAGAGACCAGGGAAGGGTGCTGTGCATTTGAGTTCAGGTGTCATTGTGTATGTGATCCAGGTGTCTCTAAAGTGCAGAGAGGTGCATTGGGAGATTGAGTGCAGGTCATGCAGATGTCAAAGGAGCACTGACATGTGAGTACAGGAGACTGCAGAGACCAGCAAGAGGTTGAAGACCTGTCTGTCTTCAGGGGACAGAAAGGTTAGTGGGCTTGTGAGTGCAGGTCCCTTAGTGGTCAGAATGTGTCATGTAGTGCTCAGAGATTTGCAGTGGGCATGTGAGAACATTTGTCTGCAGAGACAAGTGCAGAGGCATGGAGAGGTCAGAGAGTGGGAGCAGGCTTGAGACTGCATATTCCTGCAGATTGACAGGCTGCAGTAGGCATGTGACTGCAGGTGTCTGTGCATGTCAGGGATGCAATGGGCATGTGAGTGCAGGCATCTTCATAGGTGTATTTGAGCAGTGAGCATGTAATTACATGTCCATTCAGATGTCAGGAGGGCAGTGTTCATGTCAGTACAGGTGGCCGCAGACTTCAGGAGAGCAGTTGGCATTTGATTGTAGCTAAACAGCGGGACCAGATGGGACAGTGGACATGTGAGTGCAGGTTCCTACATACACACAGAGTCACTATGGCCATGTGAATGCCTATTCCTTCAGAGCACAGACTTACAATATGTATGTGAGTGCAGATGCCTTCAGGGACCGAGGTTGCCATTTGTCAGGTGACTACAGGTATCTCTAGAGGCTACTGTGAGCAGTGGCCATTGGACTATGGTGCCTGCAGAGGACACACAGTATGCATGTGAGTGTAGATGCCTTGTGAGGACACAGGGCAGCTATGGTCATATGAATGCCTGTTCCCTCAGAGGACAGACTGGCAGTGTGCATGTGAGTGCAGATGCCTGCAGGAGACAGATGGGGTGTAGGACTTACTGTGAGTGCATGCATCTGCAGAGGTCAGAAGGGGCAGTTTGTCTGTGACTGCAGAGGACAGATGGGGACAGGGGACATGGGATTAGAGGTGCCTATGTGGGTCAGATGGGTCAGTGGACATGGATACAGGTACTCACTGAGGGCACAGTGGGTCAGTGACATGTGACTGCATGTTTCTGTAGAGAGCAGAGATGGAGAGTGGGTGTAGGTTCCTATAGATGACTGGGTAGCAGTGGCATGTGAATGCAGATGACTGCAGTAGAGAGATGGTGGCCGTGGACATGTTAGGGCAGCTATGGGCCATGATCACATGTGGCAGTAGACATGTTAGTTCAGATTCCTCTACAAGCCATACAGTATTCGGGTGTGAATACATGTGTCTGGAGAGGTCAGAGAGGTACAGTGGGCACATGAGTGCAGGTGCATGCTGTGGACAGAATCAGTCAGTGTGTAAGCCATTTTTTGTGCCTGCAGAGACAGGGACTATGGTATGTGAGAGCAGATGTGTTCAGGGTACAGAAGAGGGTGACAGGCATGTGAGTACATGTGTCTGCAGAGGTCAGAGAGAGGATGCTTATGCCTGTGCAGGTGTATTCAGGGACAGAGAGGGTCAGTCTGCATGTGACTGCATGTGTTTGTAGGGGCCACAGAGGGTCAGTGGTCCTTTGAGTGCAGATGCCTGCAGAAAAAGTAGCATTATACTTGTGAGTGCCCTAGCATTCACAAGACAGAGAGGAGGCTGTGGGTACTGGCTGTGCCTACAGGTGATGGAGAGCTATACTTGCATGTGAATACAGATGTCAGCAGAGGGTAAGGGGTGTGTGTGTGTGTGTGTTGTGTGTGTGTTGTGTGTGTGTGTGTGTGAGAGAGAGAGAGAGAGAGGAGAGAGAGAGAGAGGAGAGAGAGAGAGAGAGAGAGAGAGGAGAGAGAGAGAGGGAGAGAGAGAGAGAGAGGAGAGCATAGCATGGAGATAAACTATATAACAAGATTAGACGGAGGTGTTGACAGGTTATTGTAGATTCCTCCCTAGGCCAGACAGTCATTGGGTATGTGAATGTAGGCATCTGTGGGGAGGTGCAGTGGGAATGTGGGTTCAGGAGCATGCAGAGGTCAGAGCGCATTCAGCATGTGAATTCAGGAGCCTGCAGAGACCAGCAAGAGGCTGTGGCATGTGCATGTCATTGCTGGTAGAGTCGAGAGAAGGGCAGTGGGCCTGTGAGTCCAGGAGCCTGCACAGACCTGGCATTCATTAAGATGTGGGTGCAGATACTTGCAGGGGTCAGAGAAACATGATCATGTGAGTTCCCATTCCTGCTGAGGACAGGATAGCAGTTTACCCATGGCTGTAGGTGTCTCCAGAGATCAGATGTGGGAGGGTGGACTGTGAGTGCATGTGCCAATATAGACTGGCAGTGAGCATGTGTGTGCATGTTCCTGCAGAAGACACATGGTGCACATGCCTGAAGAGGTCACAGTGGTACCTGTGAGTTCAGATTCCTTACAAAGACATGATGGCCCTTATGTGCAGGTCCCTGCAGTGGCCATTGGAGACTGTGGGTTTGTGACACTAGAACCTGTAGAGGGCAGAGTAGGGCAGTGGGTACATGATTGTAGGAGCCTGTGGCATGTGAATAAAAATACCTACAGAGAAGAGAGGTGGGCAGTGGACATATGGTCATAGCTACATGTAGAGATCATGATGAGCAGTTGGCATGTGAGTGCAGGGACATGTAGAGAACAGAGGTGGGCAGTGGACATACAGTTATAGTTACATGTAGAGATCATGATGACCAGTGGGCATGTGAGTGCAGGTACATGTAGAGAACAGAGATGGGCAATGACATACGGTTATAGCTACATGTAGAACTCATGATGAGCAGTGGGCACGTGAGTGTAGCTAAGCATCAAGACCAGATGTGGGCATTGGACATGTCCTCTAGAGAGGACATGGATGTGCAATGGGCCCATGAGTGCAGGTGATTTCAGAAGCATGGGGGGGGGCAGTGGGTGTGAGTGCATGCCTGCCTGTAGAGAGGAGAGGTGGTGCAGTTACTTGCAGATACAAGCATGAACAGCAATGTGGAAGTGTAAACTGAATAAATTCTTTCCTCCCCAACTTGCTGTTTGGTCATGATATTTTGTTCAGAAAAACAAACCCTGACTAAGACAATTTGGTATCAACATAGTGGGGTATTCCTGTGACAACCTGACCATGTTTTTGGGAGGACTATGGAAGGACTTTGTGACTTTGGGCTAGAAGAGCCATTGGGTGTTGAGAGCAGAAGCATGTGGGGACAGTGGGTGTGTGAGTACAGTTACCTGCAGAGAGCAGAGTATGGCAGTGGGCATTGGGGCATAGGTACCATCAGAGGCCAGCATGGTCAATGCCCAGGAGGATGCAGAGAAGAGGAGTGCAGCAGGCATGTGAGTTCAGATGCCTTTAGAGGCAAGTGTAGTGCAGTGTGCACTTGTGTGTGAGCAGCAGACAGGACAGACATGCATGTGAGTGCATGTACCTGCAGAGGACAGGATGGCAGTGGACCTGTGTTACCAGATGTCCTCAGAGGATAGAAGAGTGCAGGGGGCATGTTCGTGCAGGTGCCTGCAGAGGACAGGTAATGGTTTCTTGCTTGTGACTGCAGACTTTCCTATAGGAAAGGCTATGAGTGAGCATGTCAGTACATGTCTGTGCACCTGGGAGCAGGAGACCTGTCAGTGCAGCTGCCTGCAGAGAACAGGCAATGAAAACAGGTATGTGACATCACTGTGTGCAGTGAGAAAAGGATCCCAGTGTCCATGTGAGTCCAGGAACCTGTAGAGAGGAGAGAGTATGGCAGTGGGCATATGGTAATAGGTGTCTGCAGAGCTAGAGAGAGGCGGTGGGCATTTGATTGCATATTAGAACATTGTAGGTACATGAGTACCAGTCTCTTCAGAGGCAAAGTGTGCAGGGCCATGTGAGTGTAGGAGCCCATAGAGAGAACAGAGAGACTGTGGGAGTGGGATTGCAGGTGCCCTCAGAGGATAGAGGAGTGGAATGGACAAGTGTGTTCAGGTAACTGGAGAATCCAGACAGAGGCAGTGGGCCTGGGAATATAGGGTCCTGCAGAAACTAGAGAAGGGAGTGGACATGTGAGTTTATGTACATGGAGAAGTAACAGAGGTGCAGTGACAACTGGGGTGTGTGTGTGTGTCGACAGAGGGCAGAGAGTGTCAGAGAGCATGTTACTGCAGGTTCCTGCATAATACAGCCTGGCAGGATGACAGGATAGCAGTGTGCCCATGAGTGTTGGTGCCTCCAGAGGTCCGATGGAGGTTGGTCTGTGAATGCATGTGCTGGGTATGTCTGGCACTTGGCGTGTGAGTGTAGTTGTCTTCCAAAACACATAGAGCCAGGGGACTGTGTGTGCAGGTACCTGCAGAGGTCAGGGAGGGGCAGTGTGTATGTAACTACACTTGTCTGCAGAGAACAGAGGAGGGCAGAGGTCATGTGTGTCCAAGAACCTGTAGAGAGCAGAGTGGGGCAATGGAATGTGGTTGTAGGTGCCTGCAGACCAAGAGAGAAGTGACATGCATTTGTTTGCACAAGTCTGCTGGTGCTAGAGTTGGGTAGATTGCATGTGGCTGTAGGTGCCTTTAGAATCCAGGAAGAGGCAGTGGGTATGGAAGTGTAGATACGTGTAGATGCCAGAGAAGGGCAGTTGGCACGTGAGTGCAGGTGCCTTCAGAGCCCAGATGGAGGTTCTGTGCATTTGAGTGGATGCTTCTATATAGGACAGGGTGTCAGGGTACATGTGAGAGTATGTGCCTGCAGAAGACACCAGAAGAGACCATGTAAGAAGAGGGCATGTGAATGGAGGTAACATGCAGAGAGCAGAGGCGGGTAGTAGGCATGGAAGTAAGGGCAGTTAAGGGAGTTAAGGGGCAATGGTCATGTGAGTGCTGGTGTCTGCACAGAGCAGAGAGAGGCAGAGGGCTTGTATGTGCAGGTGTCTGCAGGGGACAGAAGGGGTAGTGGGATTATCAGTGCAGGTGTCTGAGAGTCCAGAGGGTGACATTGGGAATGTGTTTGCATGTAAATGTAGAGGTCAGAGGTTTGCAGTGGGCATGTGAAAACATTTGTCTACAGAGACAAATGCAGATGCATGGAGAGGCCAGAGAGTGGCAGTAGGCTTGAGACTGCAGGTTCCTACAGTAAATAGGTTGGCAGTGGCCTTTAATTAGGAGATGCCTGCACATGCTAGGTATGCAGTAGGCATGATACTGCAGAGTCTTCAGAGGGCTAATTTGAGCACTGGGCATAGGAATGCACATTCCTGTAGATGCCAGGAAGGCAGCAGCCATGTGAGTACAGATAAGTGTCAAGTCCAGATGTGGTCAGTGGACATGTTTGTGCAGATTCCTGCCCAGGCCAGACAGTCATTGGGTATATGAATGCAGGTGTCTGGACAGGGCTGAGGGGTGCAGTGGTCATGTGAGTGCAGGTGCATTCATGGGCCAAAGAAGGTGAGGTGCATGTGAATGTATGTACCTATAGAGGAAATAGGCTTATGGGTATGTGAGTCCAGGTATGTGCAGAAGCCAGAGAGTGCCATTTGGCATGTGATGCCATTTGGCATGTGATTGCAGGTAAGTTTACATGCCACACAGAGGAAGTGGGCATAGGTATACAAGTGCCTATGGAGGATGAAGAGCAATTGTGGGCATGTAAGTGCAGGTGTCTGCAGATGTGATAGGAGGCTGCACAGTGAGACAAGAGGAGAAGTGGGATGTGACTACAGTTGTCTGCTGAGGACACAGGGGTACAGTGGGTTATGTGAGTACACATACCTGTAGACAGCAGAGGTTTACAGAGGGCATGTGACTACAGGAAGAAGAGGTGTGCATTTGGCATGTGAGTGCAGAGAACAGATGTGTACAGTGTGCATGTGAGTGCAGAGAGCTGAGGTATGCATTGGACATGAATGCAGGGGCCCACAGATGTCCCCAGTGTGAGGTTGGCTGTGTGAACAGGAGCCTACAAAGGCCAGAGACAGGAGGTGCACATGTGACTACAGTTCCTGCTGACTCCAGAAAAGGACAGTGGGCATGGGAGTCCAAGTCCTCTCAGAGATCAGAGTGGAGCAGTGTGCCTGTGGCTGCTGGTTCTTGTAGATGCTGGCGATGCAATGGGTATGGACATGCAGGATCCTGCTGAGGGCTAAGTGGAATTCTAACTTCTGAGTTCATATACCTGCAGAAGACAGTTGGGCTGTGGATATAGAAGTACATGTGCCAGAAATGCCAGGAAGATCGTTTGAACCTGAATGAAGCTTCAAGATCTGATGTGGGCAGTGGACTCATTAGTGCAGCTCCTGCTCAGAGCAGACAGTCATTGGGAATATGAATGCAGGTGTCTGTAGGTTGCAGAGAGGTGCAGTGAGCATGTGAGTGTAGAGACATGCAGAGGGGAGTGGGACAGTGGATATGTGAGTGCAGGGGTGTGTGCAGGACAGAGATGGGAACTGTCCATATCTCAAGGACCTTTAGATTTCTGAGAGAAGCTGTGGGCATGTGAGTGTAGGAGCCTGCAGTGACCAAAGGGTGACTGTGGGCATGTGAGTGTTAGAGCCTGCTGTGACCAGAGGGCACAGTCACTAGGCCTGCAATTTCAGGTAGAGAGCAGAGTTGGGCAGTAGGACTGTGAGTGCTTGTATCTGCAGAGGTCAAAAGGGTAGCAGTTTTCCAGTGAGTGAAGATGCCTGCAGAGGACACATGGGGACAGTGAATTATATGTCCCTACATGGGGCACATGGGACAGTGACCATATGAACACAGGTATCAACAGAGGGCAGAATGGGTCGTTGGCATGAGAGTTCATCTTCTTGTCGTGAGCAGAGATGTACTATGGGCATGTGGATGTCTGTTCCTACAGAGGACAGGACAGCAGTGGGAATGTGTGTGCAGGTGCCTGCAGAGGTCAGAGGGTGTCCGTGAGCATGTTAGCTCAGGTTCCTAAAGAGGTCAGGGAAGAAGTTGGGCATGTGAATGCAGGTGACAGGAGCAGCCATGGGAAGGACAGTGGACATGTCAGTGCAGTTGTTTTCAGAATCCAGAGTGGAGTGGTAAACATGTCAGTGTAAGTGCTTGCATAGGCCAGGCATATTGATAGTATGCATGTGACTGCAGGAAGTGGGTATGTGAGTGTATATCCCTGCAGAGGTGAGAGAGATGCATGGGGGAGGGATGGTGACAAGTATGTGCAGGTTCCTGCAGGGGATAGATTGGGTAGTGGGCTTATGTGTGGAGGTACCTCAGTGGACAAGGTAGGCATTGGGCGTGTGAGTGCATGTAACTGTACAGGCCAGAGAGTGGCAGTGGGCACATCATTACAGTTCCTTGCAGAGACAAGTGCAGATGCACCAAGATGCCAGAAAGTGCTTGTACGCTTGAGACTGCATGTCCTGCAGATAACAGGCTGGCAGTGGGCATGTGAGTGCAGGAGCCTTCAGAAGCCTGAGAAGGGTTGTGGGCACAAGAGTGCATGTGATTCTAGAGGGACATGAAGGCAGTGGGCATGTAGGGCTGATGTCTGCAGATGCCAGAATGGCAGCGGGCTTTTGCATCCATGATCCATCAAATGTCCAAGTGGAGCAGTGGGTATGTGAGTGCAGGCTCCTGTGGATGCCAGCAGGACAATGTACATGTTAGGGCAGCTATGGGCCGTGATCATGTGGGCTTGTGAGGTCTCGTTCCTTGTGGGGATAGGATGGCAGTGTGACCATAGGTGTAGGTGTCACCAGAGGTCATTTGTTAGAGGTTAGAATGTTAGTGCATGTACTTAAATTGGCTGGAAGTGTACATGGGAGTGCATGCGCCTGCAAAAAACACATGGGGCAGTGGACTATGAGTTCAGGTCACTGTAGAGGACAGGGAGGGGCAGACTGTGTGTGACTAAAGTCACCTGCAGAGAACACAGTGGGACAGAGATCATGTGAACCCAGGGTCTGCAGAGAATAGTATTGTGGTGGACATGGGACTGCAGTGTGGACAGCGTGCATATGAGTTCAGGAACCTGCAGAGTCCAGAGCAGGCAGTGGGTATGAGTGTATGTTCCTGCAGAGCACAGGATACCAGTGGGCATGTGAGTGCAGGGTCCTGCAGAAGACAGAGGCAGTGGGCATGTGAGTGCAGGGGCCTGCAGACGACAGAGGCCATGGGCTGGTGAGTACAGGGGCCTGCAGAAGACAGAGGCAGTGGGCATATGAGTGCAGAGGCCTGCAGAAGACAGAGGCAGTGGGCAGGTGAGTGCAGGGGCTTGCAGAGCACAGGATGCCAGTGGGCATGTGAGTATGGTAGCCTGCAGAAGACAGAGGAACAGTGGACACTTGAGTGCGGGTGCATGCTGAGTTCATAAGGTGGCATTGGGCATGTGAGTGCATGTGATTTCAGAACACAGAGAGGAGCCAGTGGGTACAGGTGTCCTCAGAGTGCAGTGGACATGAGTGCAGGGGCCTGTGGATGTGTCCAGTGTGAGGTTGGCTTTGTGAACAGGAGCCTACCAAGGCCAGAGACAGGAAGTGCACATGTGACATCAGTTGCCTGCTGACACCAGAGGAGGACAGTGCATATGTGAGTTCAAGTCCCTGCTGAGAGCAGAGTGGAACAGTGAGCATGTGACTGCTGGTTCTTGTAGATTCCAGGGATGCAGTGGGCATTGGAATCCAGGATCCTGCTGAGGGCTAACTAGAGATGTGGGATGTGAGGGCATGTGCCTGCAGATGACAGATGGGCAGTGGGCATATAAGTGCAGGTGCCAGAAATGCCAGGAAGACACTTTGAACTGAGGGAAGCTAAGCATCAAGATCTGATGTTGGCAGTTGGCACATTAGTGTGCAATCTTGCACAGACCAGACAGTCATTGGTATGTGACCGCAGGTGTGTCTAGAGTGTAGAGAAGAGCATTGGGAGAGTGAGTGCAGGGCCATGCAGAGGTCATAGGGCATTGAGCCTGTGAGTGCAAGTGTCTGCAGAGACCAGTAAGAGGCTGTGGCATGGGCTTGTAGCTGCCTTTAGAGTCCAGAGAAGGGCAGTGTGCATGTGAGAGCATCTGTCTGCAGAGGAAAGAGAGGACAAGTGAGCCTGGAGTCCAGGTGTCTGTAGAGAGCAGGTGTGAGCAGACACATAGGTATAAATGCATGCAGAGAACAGAGGGGAGACGTCAGCATGGGAGGTCACCTTCCTGCTGAGGACAGGATGGCAGTGTGTCCTTGAGTGTAGCTGTTTCCAGAGGTCAGAAAGGGAGGTTGGCCTGTGAGTGCAGGTGCTTACAAGGCAAGAAAAGGGCAGTGGGCCTGTGATTGCAGTTGCCTGCTGAAGCCAGTGGACACGGGATTCCGAGTACCTACAGGGAGCAGAGTGGGCAGAATGTCTATAAGTGTAGACCTGCAGAGGACACAGAGAGAGCCGGTGGTCATGCGTGTACTCATGTCTATAGACACCAGTGATTTACTAACATAGAGCTGCACATGCTTGCACATGTCAGAGTTGGGGGTAGTGGACACTGGTGTTCACAGTCTTTCTAAGGACAGGAGATCAGTGTCCTCATGACTGTAGGTGTCTCCAGAGGTCAGATGTGGGAGGTCAGATGGGTGCCTACAAGGACTGGCACTGGGCATGTCAGGTCATGTGCTTACACACAACATATGGGGCAGTGGGACTCTGAGTGCAGGTGCCTGCAGAGGTCATGGAGGGAGAGTGACCTCATGTGAGTACATTTGTCTGCTGAGGACAGAGTGTGGCCTTTGTTTGTGGATACAGGTGTCTGGAGAGGCCAGAGGCACGCAGTAGGAAACTGACTGCGAATGCATGCAGAGATCAGGGAAGGAGTTGTGAGTTCACAGGAAGGCAGTGGGCTTAAGTGTAGGTTTCTACAGATTAGAACATAGCAGAGGGCATGTCAGTGAAGGCGCCTGCAGGTGCATGAGAGAGGCAGTGGGCATGTGAGTACAGGTCCATGCTGATTCCAGAGAGAGTCAGTGGGCATGTGAGTGCAGCAACATGCAGAGAGCAGAGTGGGGTAGTAGGCATGGAAGTAAGAGCAGTTAAGGGAGTTAAGGGGCAATGGTCATGTGAGTGCTGGTGTCTGCAGAGAGCAGAGAGAGGCAGAGGGCTTGGATGTGCAGGTGTCTGCAGGAGACAGAAGGGGTAGTGGGCTTGTGAGTGTTGGTGCCTGAGTGGTCAGAATGTGTCATGTGAGGTCAGAGATTTGCAGTGGGCATGTGAGAACATTTGTCTGCAGAGACAAGTGCAGATGTATGGAGCACCAGAGAATGGCAGCAGACTTGAGACTACATATACCTGCAGAGGACAGGCTGGCAGTGGGCATGTGACTGCAGGTGTCTGTGCATGTCAGGGATGCAATGGGCATGTGAGTGCAGGCATCTTCAAGGTGTATTTGAGCAGAGCATGTAACATGTCCATTACATGTCAGCATGTTCATGTCAGTACAGGTGTCAGCACTACAGGGGCCGTGATTCAGGAGAGCGTTACATTTGTGGACATAGGACAGTGGACACTGAGTGGGTCCCAAGACAACAGGAGTCACTATGGCCAGTGACATGTGCCTATCCTGATGCAAGACTTCATTGTATGTGAGTGCAGATGACTTCAGATGGATGCAGTTGCCTTTAGGTCACCGGTTACCATGGTATTCAAGGCTACGTGAGGACGTGCCATGGACTATGGTGCAGCAGGGACCATTGCATGTGCGTGTAGATGCCTGAGACACAGGGCAGCTATGGTCATTCCATTTGGCTGTCACAGGGCAGATGGCAGTACTGAATGCTGATTGCTACAGGAGAAAGATGGCTGTAGGACTTAGTGCAGTGCCTGCAGGACAGATGGCGGAGGAGTACAGTTGTCTGGCACTGCAGAGGTCGAAGGGGCATGGGACTGTGACGATAGAGTGGGGACAGGGGACAGGATGGGTGCTGGACATGGGTACATGGTATCACTGAGGGCACAGTGGATCATACCCTGTGACTGCAAAGTTTCGTGAGACAGAGAAGAGAGTGTTGGTTCCTGTTAGATGCTGAGAGAGCATGCTGAATGCAGATGATGCAGTGAGAGATGTGACGTGGACATGTTAGGCAGTTGAGCATGTACATGTGGCAGTGACATGAGTTCAGATCTGGGCCTGGACATTTGGGGCTGAAGTCATGAGTCAGGGCAGAGGTGCATGGTCAATGACAGCATGCGCATTCGGGTGAAAATCATGGTCTGGATTGAGGTGCAGAAGGGCAATGGGACATGGAGTAGTGGTGGTCATTCTAGTGGCACAAAATCAATCAGGGGTAAGGTATTTTATCTGCTGCAGAGACAGGACATGTATGTGAGGTCAGGTGTGTCCATGGTACAGAAGGGGTCAGGTATGTGGACATGTGTCTGCAGAGGTCAGAGAGAGGATGCTTATGCCTGTGCAGGTGTATTCAGGGAAAGAGAGGGTCAGTCTGCATGTGACTTCATGTGTTTGTAGAGGCCACAGAGGGTCAGTGGTCCTTTGAGTGCAGGTGTCTGCCGAGTCCTGAAAGTGGCATTATACTTGTGAGTGCCCTAGCACAGGGCAGGGAGTCATTGGTTATGTGGATCCTGGTGTCTGGAAATGTCAGGGAGGTGCAGTTGTCCTGTGAGTGTATGTGCCTACAAGAACAAGGTGGCAATGTTCATGTGGGTGCAGGTGACTGCAGAGGCTCGAGAGGGGCAGAGGCGCATAGTGTAGGAGCCTGCATGGGACAGAGGGAACACTGGCCATGTGAGTACATGTGTCTGCAGAGACTAGTAAGAGATGAGTGCAGAGACCAGAGAGTGGCAATGTGCTTGGGAGAGTATGTTCTTGTAGAGAGAGGACAGGCTGGCAGCAGATGCAGGTGCCAGCAAGGACAGATGGGACAGTGGGACAGTGAGTGCATGGATCTGTAGAGGTCAGAAGAGGACAGTTTGCCTGGACTGAAGGTACCTGCAGAGGACAGATGGGGACAGGGAACATGTTTGTACAGGTACATCTCAGGGATCAAGTATACAGTGGATATGTGAGTGCAGATTCCTGCAGATACCTGGAGGACATTGTGTGTGAGCATAGCTAAGTGGCAAGACCAGAAGTGGTCAGTAGATATGTTGGTGTAGATTTCTGCAGTTGCCAGGCCGTCATTGTGTATGTGGATGCTGGTGTCTGAAGAAGAAGAGAGGAGCAGTTGTCAGATGAGTCTAGGTAATTGCAGAGGCCATGAAGGGAACATTTGCATGTGAGTAGACTTGCCTGCTGAGATATGAGGGCAGCAGCACTGTGAGTTTAGGTGCCTGCAGAGAAGCAGAGTGCAGTGGACATGTGAGTTCAGATTCCTTTAGAGATGCAGAGTGCAGTGGACATGTGAGTGCAGATGCCGGCAGAGATGCAGAGTGCAGTGGACATGTGAGTTCAGATGCCTGCAGAGATGCAGAGTGTGGTGGACTTGTGAGTTCAGATGTATGCAGAGATGCAGAGTGAAATGGACATGTGAGTTCAGGTGCCTGCAGAGGTCAGAGTGAGTTCATGAAGAATGCAGGTGCTCTCAGAGGAAAGAAGAGTGCAGTGGACATGTGAGCTCAGCTTTGCACAGAGACCAGAGAGGCCAGTGTGCCTGTGTGCTCATGTTCCTGCAGAGCGCAGCATAGCAGTGGCTCATAAGGGATTTGCCTGCTGAGGTCACAAGTGGAGACTGGCCTGTGAGTGCAGTCAGTCTGCATGTGACTTCATGTGTTTTGTAGAGGCCACAGAGGGTCAGTGGTCCTTTGAGTGCAGGTGTCTGCCGAGTCCTGAAGTGGCATTATACTTGTGAGTGCCCTAGCACAGGGCAGGAGTCATTGGTTATGTGGATCCTGGTGTCTGGAAATGTCAGGGAGGTGCAGTTGTCCTGTGAGTGTATGTGCCTACAGAGACAAGGTGGCAGTGTTCATGTGGGTGCGGTGACTGCAGAGGCTAGAGAGAGGCAGAGGGCATGCATGTGTAGGAGCCTGCATGGGACAGAGGGAACACTGGCCATGTGAGTACATGTGTCTGCAGAGACTAGTAGAGATGAGTGCAGAGACCAGAGAGTGGCAATGTGCTTGGGAGACTATGTTCTTGTAGAGAGAGGACAGGCATGATATTTTCAGGAGCCTTCAGAGGGCTAATTAGAGCAGTAAGCTTTTGAATGCACATTCCTGTAGATGCCAGGAAGGCAGCGGCCATGGGAGTGTAGCTAAGCGCCAAAACCAGATGTGGTCAGTGGACATGTTGGTGCAGACTCCTGCCCAGGCCAGGCAGACATTGAGTATGAATGCAGGGGTCTCGAGTGGACAGAGATGTGCAGTGGTCATGTGAGTGCATTTGCATCCACAGGTCAGAGGAGATGAGGTGCATGTGAGTGTATTTCCTGTAGAAACAAGGGGCTTGTGGGTATGTAAGTGCAGGTGCCTGCAGAGGCCAGAGGTGCCATTTGGCATATGAGTGTCTGTAAGCATGGATACCAGAGAAAAGACGTGGGCATTGGAATACAGGTGCCTATGGAGACCAAAGATTGGTAGTGGGCATGTCAGTGCAGGTGTCTGCAGAGGACAGTCAGCCATTGGAGATGTGGACGCTGGTATCTGAAGAAGCCAGAGAGGCACAGTGGTCATTTGAATGTGTGTGCATGAGCTATAGGGGCACAGAGAGTATGTGAGTGAGTATATATGTCTGTAGAGTAAGAGGACAGTGCCCAGTTAGTGTAAGTGGCTGCAGAGTATTGGGGTGGGGGCTTCTGGAGGCAGAGACAGCCTGTGAATGAAGATGCTTGCTGAGGACAGAGTAGGGCTTTGGGCCTGTCAGTGCATGTATCTGGAGAGACCTTGGGGTACAATTGTCCTGAAAATGCAGGTACCTGCAGAAGACAGAAGGGGACAGGTGGCATGCAGGTACAGTTACCTAAGGAAGGTAGACTGAGCCAGTGTGTGTGTGAGTGTAGGTACATGCAGAGGCAGGGATACAGTGGGCATGTGAGTGTAGATTCCTGCAGAGCACAGGATAGCAGTGGGCATGTGAATAGAGAAGCCTGCTGAAACCAGAGGTTGGGACTGACCTGTCAGTGCAGGTGCATGCAGATGTCTGAGAGAGACAGTGGATATGTGAGTACAGCTGTCTGCTCGGGACAGAATGGGTTATGGGTATGTGAGTTCACTTCCCATGCAGTACACAGAGCAGGGCAGTGGGTGTGTGAGTGTAGCGTCCTGCACAGCCCTGGTGGTCAGTAGACATGTGTGTGTAAGTGACTTTCTGTGGCCAAGAGTGCAGTGTGCATGTGAGTGTTGATGTCTGACGAGGCTAGAGGTGGCATTGGACATGAGAGTTCAGGTGCCAGTAGAGGCAAAAGGGAGTTGGTGGGCATGGGATTGCAGATGCCAGAGGGTCATGGGCATTTGTGTGCAGGACACTTCAGAGGGAAAGTAGAACACTATTTGAATGCACAGGTCTACAGATGGCAGGAGAGCAGTGGACATGTGAGTGTAGCTACAGACCAAGACCAGAGGTGGGCAGTGGACATGTTAGTGCAGATTCTTGCACTAACCTGCAGTCTTTGGGAAAATGAACACAGGTGTCTGAAGAGAGCAGAGAAATGCAATGGCACATGAATGGAGAGGCATGGAGAGCAGTGAGTATGCATATATGTGCCCGCAGAGGAAATGCAGCAGGGGTCATGTGATTTCAGGTAACTACCCAGGGTAGAGTAGGACAGTGGGCATGGGAGCGTAGCTAACTGTAGAGACAGGAGAGGGGCAATAGGCTGTGAGATCATGTGTCTGCAGAGACCAGGGTGCAATGGTCATGTATGTGCAGATGTCCACACAGGTCAGATGGGAGAAGTGGGCATGTGGGGACAGGTGCCTGTATATATCAGCGTGTGTCAGTATGTTCTTCAGTGTAGGTCCCTGCAGAGTCTAGGGAAGACAGTGAGCATGTGAGTGTAGAGACATGCAGAGGGGAGAGGGGACAGTGGCCATGGGACTGCTGGTGCCTTAGATCCCAGGGATACAGTGAGCATTTGAGTGAAGAAGCATTCAGAGGGCTTCGTGGAGAATAGGAATGTGAGGGCACATGCCTGCAGGTGCCAGGAGGGCAGTGGGCACATAAGTAATGTTACCAGCCAGTCCAGGAGAGCCTTGTGCATCAGAGTGCAGCTGTATACCAGGAATGAGATGTCAGAGTGGCCATGTTAGTGCAGATTCCTGCACAGGTCAGGCAGTCATTGTGTATTGAATGCTGGTGCCTCGAGAGAGCAGAGGAGTGCAGTTGTCCTGTGAGTGTAGAGGCACAGGGGACTGTGGGTTTGAATGATGAGCATGAGAGGTCAGGAGGCAGATGGTCATGTGAGTGCAGGTGTCTGCAGGAGACAGATGGGGGCTGTGGGCATGGGATGCAGGTGTCTTCTGAGGATACAAGATTTCAATAGTAATGTGAGATCAGGTGTCTGGGGAGGCCAGAGAGGGGCGTTGGTAATGTGAGTGTCTATGGCTGCAGGGGTAAGGGGTGTGTAGTGGGCATGTGACATCAGGTACCTACAGGGGGCAGAGGAGGACAGTGGACTTCTGAGTGCAGTTGCCTGCAGATGCCAGAGGAGGGCAGTAGGCCTTTGAATGTAGGTTATCTTGAGAGTCCAGAGAGGGGTGCAGTGTATGTGAGTCCAGATGCCTGAAGAGGCCAGAAAGTAGTAATGGGCTTCTGAGAGGAAGTAACTGTGGAGGGTAGAGAGAGACAGTGGACATGGGAGTACAGGGGACTACAGAGGTCAGAGAGAGGCGGTGGGCATGTGTAGTGCACATGACCTTCAGAGAACAGAGAGGAGCAATAGGCCTGTCCGTGCAGGTGTCCTCAGGGGATACAAGAGTGGAATGGACAAGTGAGTTCAGGTAAGTGTATAGTCCAGAGAAAGGCAGTGAGCATGGGAGTACAGGGTCCTGCAGAGACTAGAGAAGGGCAGTGGACATGTGAGTTCATGTGCATGGAGAGGAAACAAAGGTGCAGTGATAACAGGGTTTTGTGCCTGCAGAGGCCAGTGGTGGGCACTGTACAGAATAGTGCAGATGTCAGTAGAGGTGAAGGGAGAAGGTGGTCATGTGACTGTAGGGGACTGCAGACACTAGGGAGTGGTGCATTGCATTCCTTTGCCGTATCATTCAGAGGGCTAAGTTAAGCAATGGGTATTTGAATGTACATGACTTCAGATGCCATGAAGCATCCGGGATGTGAGTGCAGGAGCCTGCAGAGGCCAGGGTCACAGTGGACATATGAGTGTTGGTGTGGGCATGGATCACAAATACACAGGGAGCAGCCAAGTGCCTGAAGGTGCCTATAGAGGTCAGAGGGTACTAGTGATCATTTTAGCTCAGGTTCCTAAAGAGGCCAGGGAAGAAGTGGGCATGTGAATGCAGGTGACAGGAGCAGCCATGGAAGGATAGTAGGCATGTGAGTGCAGGTGTGTTCAGAATCCAGAGTGGGGTTGGGCATGTCAGTGTAAGTGCTTGTGAGGGCAGGCAGATAGTATGCATGTGACTGCAGGTTCCTGCACATGCCAGGGATGCAGTGCACCTGAGAGGCCCACACCAATGGAAGTATTGTTGGAGCAGTGGGTACAGGAAAGCATGTTCCCGCAGATGCCAGAAATGCAGTAGGCATGTGAATGCAGGTGACATCAGACTCTAGAAGTT
The DNA here is from genome assembly GCA_021653895.1 of Mastomys natalensis. Classification (NCBI taxonomy): domain Eukaryota; kingdom Metazoa; phylum Chordata; class Mammalia; order Rodentia; family Muridae; genus Mastomys; species Mastomys natalensis. Next base: position 66,415 of record JAJTUV010003007.1, read on the forward strand.
ACAGGGTTTGTGAGTGTAGTTATCAACCAAACAAATGGTGGGCAGTAGAAATGTGATATGCAGCTTCCTGCACAGGCTGGGCAGTCATTGGTTTTGTGGATCTCTGCAGAGGAGAGAGAGGTACAATGGCAGGTGCAAGTAGTGGACATGTGAGTGCACATGTCTGTGTGCAGATACTGGCAGAGACCAGATGGTGGTTTTGTGCATGTGAGCACAGGTCTCTCCATTGGACAGGCTGCCAGGGGGCATGTGAGTACAGGGGCCTGCAGGAACACATGAGCATGGTGCCTTGAGTGCAGACAAGCAGATGTGTGCAGTGGTCCTGTGAGTGCAGACACAGATGTATGCAGTGGACATGTGAGTGTATGTACCTGAAGTTTCATGGTGGTTAATGTCTACATTTGCACAAGGCCATGTGTGCAGTAGACATGTGAGCTCAGATGACTGCAGAGAGCATAGGTGTGCATTGATGCATGAGAGTGCAGGTTCTGGGAGAGACAAAGGGAGGCTGTGGACATGGGACTGCAGTTACACATCAAGACTAGATGTGGGTGGTTGACATGTTAGTGCAGATTCCTATACAGACCAGACAGTCATTGAGCATGTGAGTGCAAGTCCTTGTAGACACCAGCAAGAGGCTCTGCGCATGGGCATTAGGTATTCGTGGTTGTAAGAGAAGGGCAATGCACATGTGAGTGCATCTGCCTGCAGAGGAGACAGAGGACAAGTGGGCCTGGAGTCCAGGTGTCTGCAGAGCACAGGTGTGAGCAGACATGTGTACATACATGAAAATGCTGGAGGATAGATGTGGGCTTTTGAGGTCACATTCATGCTGGCGAAAGGATGACAGTGTGCCCATAGGTGTATTTGTCACCAGAGGTCGGATGTTGGAGGTTGAAATGTTAGTACATGTACTTAGAGGGGCTGGCCATGTGCATGGGAGTGCATGCTCCTGCAAAACACACATGGGGTAGTGGACTTGAGTGCAGGTCACTGCAGTGGTCATGGAGGTGCAGACTATGTGTGACTACAGTCACCTGCAGAGAACACAGTGGGCCAGAGGCCATGTGAACACAGTGTCTGCAGGCTGTAGTATTGTGGTGGACATGGGACTGCAGTGTGGACAGCGTGCATGTCAGTTCAGGAACCTGCAGAGTCCAGAGCAGGCAGTGGGTATGAATGTAGGTTCCTGCAGAGCACAGGATGCCAGTGGGCATGTGAGTGCAGGTCCTGCAGAAGACAGAGGCAGTGGGCATGTGAGTGCAGGGCCTGCAGAAGTCAGAGGCAGTGGGCAGATTAGTGCAGGGGCCTGCAGAAGACAGAGGCAGTGGGCAGGTGAGTGCAGGGGCCTGCAGGAGACAGAGACAGTGGGCAGGTGTGTGCAGGGGCCTGCAGAAGGCAGAGGCAGTGGGCAGGTTAGTGCAGCTTCCTGCAGAAGACAGAGACAGTGCACATGTGAGTGCAGGGGCCTGCAGACGTCATGGACTTGAAGTGGGCCGGTGAGTACATTTGCCTGCTGTGTCAGAGTGTGTGAATGCTGTGTGAACACAGGTGTCTGCAGAGGCCAGAGGATGGTGGTGGGTGTGTGGGAACAATTACCTGCAGAGGGCAGAGCAGTGCAGCAGGTATAGGATTCCAAGAAACTGTAGAGAGCAGAGTGGGGCAGTGTGCATATGGTTGGAGGTGTCTGCAGAGCCAGAGAGAGGTGATGGGCATTTGTTCACAGGTCTCTGAGAAGGCAGGGGTGTGGTTTGCAGGTCAGTGCAGAAGCCTGTAGATGCACATGTGGGGTACAGTGTGGATGTAGCTGGAGATGCATGCCGAGGCCAGCACAGGTATCAGGTCAGAGAGTGGCAGTAGGTTTAGAATGCCTGTTCCTGCAGAGGACAGGCTGGCAGTGAGCATGTGAGTTCAGATGCCTGCAGGAGACAAATAGGGGTAATAGTGCATGCATCTGCAGAGATCAGAAGAGGCAGTTTTGCCTGTGGCTGAAGTTACCTGCAGAGAATAGCTGGGGACTTGGGACATGAGAGTAGAGGTGCCTCCATGGGTCAGATGGGATTAGTGGACTTATGGATACAGGTATCCAGTGGGTATATGACTGTATATGAGTGCAGTATCATGCAAGGCCAGCACAGGCATTAGGCATGCAAAGGACAAGTGGCAGTGGGCATATTTATGCAAGTTCCTGCAGCAGAACACAGATCGGGCAGTGGGCATGAGAGTGCAGATGTCCTCCCCATGAGGATGGAAGATTTAATGACATGTGAGTGCAGTGTCCTCTAGAGGACAAAGAGGGGCAGTGCACCTGCAGTGTGCGATGTCCTCAGAGGATAGAGAAGTGCAGTGGGCGTTTTGTGTGGGTGCCTGCAAAGAGACATGTTGGCAGTTGAGCTGTATTGCAGTTTCCTGCAGAGCTCATGGAGGTGCAGTTGGCCTGTGAATGAAGATGGCTGTAGACAAGAGATGGGGCAGTGGGCTTGTGGGTACAGGTAAGCGAGGAGGGGAGATTGTGCCAGTGTGTGTGTGAGAGTGGAGGACCATGCAGAGAAGAGGGAAACAGCGGGCATGAGAATGTTGTGCCTAAAGAGAGCAGAGTGGGACATTGGCATGAACGTGCAGGAGCCTGCACATGGGAAAAGAAGTCACTGGTCATGTGGTTTCTGGTACCTGTAGATGCCAGGGATGTGGTGGCCATTTGAGTGCAGAAGTCTTCATAGAGCTCTGTGGAGCAGGGGAAATGTGAGTACATGTGCCTGCAGATGCCAGGAGGGCAGTGGGCATCTGATAGAAGCAAAGCACCAGGATCAGAGGTAGGCAGTGGGCATGTTAGTGCACATTCCTGCAGAGGCCAGGCAGTCATTGGGATGTGAATGCTGGTGCCTGGAGAGACCATAGATGTTCAAGGGGCCTGTGAGTGCAGAGTGTAGGCGTCTTTCTGAGTATGAGTGCAAGAGCCTGCACAGGAAGTGGCAGTGGTGTGATTGCCAGGGCATGCAGAAGACAGATGGGGTCAGTGGGCATGAGAGGGCAGGTGTCCTCTGAGGCTACAGATTTGAACGTGCTTGTGAGTGCAGGTGCCTGCAGAGGAAAAGAAGAGCCAGTGGGCCTGTGAGTCCACATGCCTATAGACACCAGTGTTTTCTTAGTATGTAGCTGCAGATGCCTGCAGAGGTCAGAGGCATGGAGAAGTAGGCAGGTGAGTTGGCATTACTGTTGAAAACAAGATAGCATGTGTGCCCCTAAATATAGGTACCCCCAGAAGTGAGAAGTGGAGGCTTATTCTATGAGTACAGGTGCCTAGAAGGGGAGGCACAGAATGAGTAAGTATATGTGCCTGCAGAAGACACATGGGTCATTGGGCCTGAGTGCAGTGTGTCTGCTGAGCTCATCGGGATGCAGTGGGACTGTGAATGAAAAGACCTACAGAGGCCAAGTGGGGGCAGTGTCCATGTGGGTCCAGGGACTTTGTGAGGTCAGACGGTGCCAGTATGTACGTGAGTGTAGGATCACGCAGACACCATAGAAGGCAGTGGCATACATGTAGGTTTCTGCAGAGTGGAGGATAGCAGTGGGCATGTGAATGCAGGTACCTACAGATGACAGAATGGAGCACTGCATGTATCAATTAAGGTAGAAGCAAATGCATGAGGTAGATATTGGATATGTGCACAGGTCCCTGCTGAGTCCAGAGAAGGGCAGTGGGCATGTGAGTGCCGAAACATGCAGGGAGAACAGTGCAGGGTAGTGGGCATGTGAGTGCAGGGACATGCAGAGAACAATGCAGGGTAGTGCACAAGGGAGTAGAGCTACTTGTAGACACCAGAAAAAATCAGTGGGCAGGTGAGGGCAGCTGCCTGCAGTTTATGGTCTTTGTGGACATGTAGGTGCAGATGCCTTCAGAGACCAGAGGTAGGCATTGTACACGATAGTGCAGGTGCCTGTAGAGACACAGGGAGGGGTGACATGTGACTACATGGGCCTGTTGATGCCAGGGTCAGTGAGCAAGGGACTGCAGGTGCCTTGATTCTAGTGGAGCACTGTGAATTTGAGTGCAGCAGCCTTCAGAGAGCTAATTGGACCAGTTTGTGTTTAAATGTGTGTACCTGCTGATGCCATGAGTACAGTGGGAATGCCAGTGCATGTGCCATCAGATGCCAGCAGTGCAGTGGTCATGTGAGTGCATTTGCATCCACAGGTCAGAGGACATGAGGTGCATGTGAGTGTATTTCCTATAGAAACAAGGGCTTGTGGGTATGTAAGTGCAGGTGCCTGCAGAGGCCAGAGGTGCCATTTGGCATATGAGTGTCTGTAAGCATGGATACCAGAGAAAAGACGTGGGCATTGGAATACAGGTGCCTATGGAGACCAAAGATTGGTAGTGGGCATGTCAGTGCAGGTGTCTGCAGAGGACAGTCCGCCATTGGAGATGTGGACGCTGGTATCTGAAGAAGCCAGAGAGGCCAGTGGTCATTTGAATGTGTGTGCATGAGCATAGGGGCACAGAGAGTATGTGAGTGAGTATATATGTCTGTAGAGGTAAGAGGACAGTGCCCAGTTAGTGTAAGTGGCTGCAGAGTATTGGGGTGGGGGCTTCTGGTGGCAGAGACAGCCTGTGAATGAAGATGCTTGCTGAGGACAGAGTAGGGCTTTGGGCCTGTCAGTGCATGTACCTGAGAGACCTTGGGGTACAGTTGTCCTGAAAATGCAGGTAGGTTTATACAGAGACCAGGGAAGGTGATGGCTATATGAGTGTGTGCTCCTGCACAGGATAGGATACCATGGGCATGTGACTGCAGGTGCCTGCACAAGACAGGTGGGCACAGTGGGTATATGAGTACAGGAACATGCAGAGGACAGGGTGAGGCAGTGTTCCTGTGAATGTTGGTTCACGCAGCATCAAGGGTGGTTAGTGACCTGTGTGTGCACAGGAACTGCATGTGACTGCATGTGTTTGTAGAGCCCACAGAGGGTCAGTGGTCCTTTCAGTGCAGGTGCCTGCAGAGTCCAGAAAGCAGCATTAGACTTGTAAATGCCCTCTCATTCACAAGACAGAGAGGAGCCTGTGTCTGTGTAAAGGTGTTAAAATCTTTATATGCCAGCAGGATAGTGGGTATATGACAGCAGATGCAGCAGATGCCAAGAAGCACAGTACTTGAGAGTGCAGCTAAGTGTCAAGATCCTATGTAGACAAGGCTGTGAGTGCAGTTTCCTGCATAGAGCCATCAGTCATTGTGTATGTGAACTCTGGTGTCTCTAGAGAGGTGCAGTGGACCTGTGAATGTGAGTGAGTGCAGAGGCCCCAGGAGCACATTGGGTATGTGTGTGTTGTGTGCCTTCGAGGCAAGGGGGATAGAGGACAAGTGAGTGCAGGTGCCTACGAGGCCAGAGGGCATCAGTGGACATGTGAATGAAGGTAACTGTAGAGTCCAGAGAAGGGCAGTGTGTGTATGTGAGTCCATGTACATGGAGAGGGAACAGAGGTGCAGTGATAACATGGGTGTGTGTGTCTGCAGGGCGAGAGTGTCAGAGAGCATGTGAATGCAGGTTCCTGCAGAATACAGCCTCTCAGTACCGTGACTGCAGGAGCCTGCAGAGCAGGAAAGGTTTGGTGAGTATGTGAGTGAGAGTGTCTGCAGATGCCAGAGGAGGGCAGTGTGCATGTGAGGGTGCAGGTGCCTGCAGATAGAGGGCTGTGGCATGTGAATGCAGAGACCACGGTGTCAGTGGACCTGTGAGTGTTGAGTCTGCAGAGTCTTACTGCTTTGTTAGGAATGCTAATTATGTTCCTCAAAAAAACTTTTGCAGGAGAGGGTCTGCACATACTTCTGGGGACTTGCACCCAGTCTGTTCTGATTGGTAAGTAAAGATGCCAGCAGCCAATACCGGGGGGACAGACAGAGGCGGGATTTTAGGATTTCCTAGGCTTGGGAATTGCAGGAGAGGAAGAAAGAGATCCTCCATGCAATAGGAGAGTGTGGAGAGAGGACAGACAGAGGCAGCCATGAGGTAGAAAAACAAGCAATGCTCCCTGGGCTCCAGGCCAGGAACGTGCAGCCAGGGTGCTGCACAAATGGGTCCTGTGCAGCCAGGATGGAACATGGAAATTAGTGAGTAGTAACTCAGAATCATCAGCAGGAGGTGGGTTTTAGCAGCATAGAAACTAGGCATATGCCCAGCTTTTGTGCTTCTTAACTCATAAAACTGTGTGTGTGTTGTGTGTGTGTGTGTGTGTGTGTGTGTGCTCGTGGTGTGTCGGTTCTTTTTATTTGGGAACTTAAGCCATTGAGGGTGGTGGGAGCAACCCTGCACCGGGTTTTATTTATTAATAATAAATTCAACAGAGGTCAGAGGTGGGAAGTGGGTCTGTGAGTTCACATTCCTGCTGAGGACAGGACAGCAGTGGGGCCATGCATGTATGTGCCTGTTAAAGTCAGGTGTGAAATGTTGAACTGTGAGTTGCAGGTGTCTACAGAGGCCAGGGAGGGAGCTGGGCATAAAAGTGCAGGAGCCTTGAGAGGGCTAAGTTAAGCAGTGGGTATTTGAGAGTACATACCTGCAGAGGCCATGAAGGCAGAGAACATGTGAGTGCAGGTGTGGACGCAGACCAGAGGTTCCCAGGGAACATATGAGTAGTATTTCCTTCAGAGCCCAGGCAAGGAGGATGCATGTGCCTGCAGGTGCCTGCAGAGGTCAGAGGGTGTCAGTGAGCATGTGAGCACAGGTTCCTAAGGTGGCCAGGGAAGAAGTGGGCATGTGAGTGCAGGTGACAGGAGCAGCCAGGGAAGGGCAGTGGGCATGTGAGTGCAGGTGTGTTCAGAGTCCAGAATGGGGTTGGGCATGTCAGTGCAAGTGCTTGTGAAGACCAGGCAGATAGTATGCATGTGTCTGCAGGTACTTGTGTACTCCAGGCATGCAGTGCACCTGTGAGTGCTGCAGCCTTCAGAGGGCTGATTGGAGCAATGGGAACAGGAAGGCGCATCCCTGCAGAGACAGGAAGGCAGTGGGCATGTGAATGCTGGTGCCATCAAACTCCAGGAAGGCAGTGGGTCCCTGAGTGTAGCTAGCAATAAGACAAGAGGTGGGCAGTAGAAATGTCAATGCAGATTCCTGCACAGGCCAGGCAGTCACTGGGTATGTGAATGCAGATGTCTCAAGAGGACATAGAGCTGCAATGGACACATGAGTGTAAGGCTTTAGGGAGCAATGGGTATAAGTGTATGTGCCGGTAGGGGCATGACCGTGTTAGTGGACATGGAAGCATAGCTACCTGTAGATACCAGAGGAGAAGTAGGCTGTGGGCAGTGGAGAAGAACTAGTAAGGGAGTAGCAAAGTTCAGAACCCTGCTAAAACTCATAACTGAGATGGCAGGAGTTTGAACTAGGTCCCAGCCAGCGTCCTCTCCTGGATCATGTGACCGTGACACCCACTAGGAGGACCAAGACAATCCCATAGAGACAGCACCTGAAGTCCTTGCCCACGCAGATAGAGCATCCCTAACCGAGCCTATAGGAAGCACTAACCTCTAGATCTCACCCCACTCCCAAACGCTTATAAGGTCCCTGTCCACAAGGAATAATGTGCACGAGTTATTTCTGCAAAGATCCTCTGAGTGTGGATGTATTATTGAGCTATAACACTCCAAAAAATTTTCCCTCCTGAAGCTTTTGCCGCTGGAACTTAACCCCGCCCCACCTGGCCAAGTGAGCATGCTTGAGCGCAGCCACTTCCCGCTCTGTGGCCGGAACTTAGGCCCCACCTGCCCACTGCATTTATTTCCTGCCACCAACTCCGGGGCAGCAGCCATGGTAAGAGGACCCTGCAGCCTAGTTGTTCAGGCTTCCTCTTAGGGAGCTGTAAAGCTTTGGTCATTCTGGGCATGCCCGAACCTCGCGAAAAGTTTTGCTCCTGTCCTCCTGGCTAAGGATTCCCTTCAAAACTGCACCCGGTACTCTGACCAGCATTAGGCCTGTGAGTTCATGTGTCTGCAGGGACCAGGTGTCATGGGCACGTAGGTGCAGGTGTCCACAGAGGTCAGATGGGCGAAGTGGGCATGTGGGTACAGGTACTGCAGAGGGCACAGTGGTCAGTTTGTTTTTGAGTGTAGGTCCTAGCAGAGCCTAGGGAAGTTAGTGAGCATGTGAGTGTAGAGACATGCAGAGGGGACAGTGGATATGTGAGTGCAGGGGTGTGTCCAGGACAGAGAGGGGAGCTGTCCACATTAGGGTAATGGCCTGCAGATGCCAGAGAAAAGCTGTGGGCATGTGAGTGTAGGCGGCTGCTCTGATCAGAGGGGGACCGTGGGCATGTGAGTGTAGGAACCTGCTTTGACCAGAGGGGACAGTGGACATGTGAGTGTAGGAGGCTGTTGTGACCAGAGGGGACAGTGGGCATGCGAGTGTAGGAGCCGCTGTGACCAGGGTGGAGCAGTGGGCATGTGGATGCAGATGCCTTCAGAGAACAGAGAGGAGCAGTAGGCCTGTCTATGCAGGTGCCTCAGAGGATGGAGGAGTGGAATGGACAAGTGAGTTCAGGTAACTGTATAGTCACAGAGAGGCAGTGGGCATGGAGAGTACAGGGTTCTGCAGAGACTAGAAAAGGCCTGTGGAAATGTGAGTTCATGTACATGGAGAGGAATAGCAGTGGTTCATGAGAGTAGGAGCCTGCTGAGGTAGAAGATGGATGTCATTCTGTGCATGCAGGGGCCTGCAACCTTGACTAAGGTTGCCTGCTAGGACATATGGGTACAGTGGGTTATATGAGTATGAAAACCTGCAGAGAGCAGAGGTGGACAGTGGGGATGTGAGTCCAGAGGACACACGTTCATCTCTGACCATATGAATGCCTGTCCTACAGAGGAGGGGCCTTTGAGTGCAGGAGCCTTCAGAGGTCTACATTAAGCTGTATGTATTTGAGTGTCCATGCATGCATAGGTCAGGAAGGCTGTGTGCTTGTGAGTGCAGGTGGCAGCAGACAGCAGGAGGGTGGTGATCATTGTGAGTGTAGATAAGCACCATGACCGGAGGGGGGCAGTGGTCATGTTAGTTCAGATTCCTGCATAGGACAGGCAGTCATTGTGTATGTGACTGGAGGTGTATGGGACACCAGAGTTGTGTAATTGTCAGGTGAGGGTAGAGGTGCGTGCAGACACAAGGGGGCAGTGGTCATGTAGAGACATGGGACTATGGTATGTGATAGCACGTGTGTTCAGGGTACAGAAGAGGGTTATAGACATGTGGGTACCTGTGTCTGCAGAGGTCACAGAGAGTATGCTTATGCCTGTGCAGGTGTATTCAGGGGACAGAGAGGGTCAGTCTGCATGTGACTTCATGTGTTTGTAGAGGCCACAGAGAGTCAGTGGTCCTTTGAGTGCAGGTGTCTGCATAGTCCCGAAAGTGGCATTAGACTTGTGAGTGCCCTCGCATCCACAGGACAGAGAGAGCCTCTGGTACAGGGGTAAAAGTGTTTAGAGTACCAGCAGGGCAGTAGGGTATGTGACAGCAGATGCCAGCAGATGTCAAGATAGCACAGTACTTGAGAGTGCAGCTAAGTGTCAAGATCCTATGTAGACAAGGGCGTGTGAGTGCAGTTTCCTGCATAGAGCCATCAGTCATTGTGTATGTGAACTCTGGTGTCTCTAGAGAGGTGCAGTGGACCTGAGAATGTGAGTGAGTGCAGAGGCCCTAGGAGCCCAGTGGGTATGTGTGTGTTGTGTGCCTTCAGAGGCAAGGGGATAGAGGACAAGTGAGTGCAGGTGCCTACCGAGGCCAGAGGGCATCAGTGGGCATGTGAATGCAGAGAACAGGGGCGGACAGTGGGTATCTGAATGGAGAGAGCAGATGTATGCAGTGGGAATGTGAGTGCAGAAACAGATGTGTGCAGTGAGCATTTGAGTGCAGACAGCAGATGTGTGCAGTGGTCATGTGAGTGCAGAGAGCGATGTGTGCAGGAGTCATGTGAGTGCAGACAGCAGATGTGTGCAGTGAGCATGTGAGTGCAGACAGCAGATGTGTGCTGTGGTCATGTGAGTGCAGCAGCAGATGTGTGCTGTGGTCTTGTGAGTCCAGACAGCAGAGGTGTACAGTGGTCATGTGAGTGCAGACAGCAGATGTGTGCAGTGAGCATGTGAGTGCAGACAGCAGATGTGTACAGTGAGCATGTGAGTGCAGACAGCAGATGTGTACAGTGAGCATTTGAGTGCAGACAGCAGATGTGTGCAGTGGTCATGTGAGTGCAGACAGCAGATGTGTGCAGTGGTCATGTAAGTGCAGACAGCAGGTGTGTGCAGTTAGCATGTGAGTGCAGACAGAGATGTGTGCAGTGGTAATGTGAGTTGCAGAGAGCAGATGTGTTGCTGTGGTCATGTGGTGTGAAGCTGAGGTGTGCATTGGTCATGTGAGTGAGAGAGCAGATGTTTGCAGTGAGCATGTGAGTGCCAGACAGCAGATGTGTGCAGTTGTCATGTGAGTGGAGGCCAGAGAGCAGATGTGTGCAGTTGTCCTGTGAGGGCCAGAGAGCAGATGTGTGCAGTGGTATTGTGGAGTAATTACTGACAGCACGCTTGTGGCAGTGAGGCACTGTGAGTGCCGGACAGGAGATGTGTAACAGTGAGCATTTAGGTTGGCAGACAGCGATGAGTGCAGTGTTCATGTGGTGCAGACAGCAGCTGTGTTGCAAGTGAGATGTGAGTGCAGACAGGAGATGTGTACAGTGAGCATTTAGGTGCAGACAGAGATGTTTGCAGGGTCAATATGGTTGGAAGGTTAATTGGGGGGCCAGACGCAGATGTGTGCAGTGGGCATGTGAGTGCAGACAGCAGATGTGTGCAGTGGTCATTGTGAAGTGCACCACAGCAGATGTGTGCAAGTTGTCATATGAGTGCAGAGAGAGAGCCGGGATGTGTGCTGTGGTATGTGAGTGAGAGCGAGATGTGTGCAGTGAGATGTGCGGCAGCCAGGAGTGTCGTTACAGTGAGCATTTAGTGCCGACAGCAATGATGTGTGCAGTGGTATGTGAGTGCAGGAAAAATTTTGGGGGTTTGGGGGGCCCGGGGTGGTTTTTAAAAAGGGAGGGGGGGTTGGGGGCAGAAAAAAAAGGGGGGGGTGAGTGAGGGGTGGAAGGGGGTTTTTACCAAAATTTGGGGAGGGTTTGGGGGGGAAAAAGGGGGTGGTGGGGTAGGGGGGGAGGGGTTGTGGCAGTATGAGACAGCGAATGGGCGGGGAGGGGGGAAAGGAGGGGTGGTCATTTTAGTGCAGAAGCAAGGGGGGGGGTTTTTCAGACAGCAATGTGTGCAGGGCATGTGAGGCAAGGGCAGAAAGGTTAGGGGGGGGTTTTAGGGATGGGGTCAAAATTTTAAAGGGGGGAAAAATGTCAGTGGAAGTGGGGCCCAATTTTGAGGTTTGATGCAGAAGGAGGTTTGGGGGGTGAGTGCAGAAGGGGAGGGCAGGGTTTTGTCAGAAAAAGGGGGGGGGGTGAGGCCCTGTGTTGGGGGGGAAGGGTTTGGGAGTTTTTTGGGCGGGGGGCTGGGGTTCAGAAATTGTTTGGGGCAGTGAGTGCAGAAGCAGGGGGGGCCTGTAGTGCAGAAGAGATGTTCGGGATTGGGGAAGCGTTGTGCAGTGGCATGTGATGCAGACAGAATTGGGAGTGCATGGGGGGCAGAGGTGGGGGTCATTTTTCAGACGCAGGTTTAAATTTTTGGAGTGCAAAGGGAGGGTGGGGGGGAGGGGGGGTCAGGGGAAGCAGAAAAAGGGGGGGGGCCCCGGGGTTTTAGTTGGGGGGCCCCCCAAAATTTTTTTGGGGGGGGAAAAAGGGGGAGGGAGTGGAAAAAGAGTTGGGGGGTTTTGGGGGGGCCCCCTTTTTTGGGGGAGATTTTGGGGCAAAGGGGGTGTGGGGTTTTTTGGGGGCCCCGGTTGTGGGGAGGGGGGAAAAAGTTTGGGGGGGGGGGGGGAAGGGGGCAAATTGGGGGAAAAGTGTGTCATGGTTTGGGGGGAACAAGGGAAAGGGGGTTTTTTGGGGAGCGCGTGGGGGGGGTGAAACAGGGTGCAGGCAGTGAGTGAGAAAAGGGGGGTTTGGGGGGGAGGAGGGGGGAATTTTTTTGGGTGGAGGCGAAGGTGGTGGGGATTAGGGAAAAGTGGGGGGGTGGAGCCACGATGTGTGCGTGGCTGTGGGGCAGACAAATGTTGGAGGTTTGGGGCGAAGCAGATGTGTGCATGGTATGTGGGGAAAGGGAGTTGGGTTTTGGGGCAGAAGAGATGTGGGGGAATTTAGGGGAAAAAAGGGGGGGTTTTTAGGGGAGGAGAGGCAATGGGTGCAGGGGTTTCCCCAAAAAATGGTCAGGGGAAAGTTAAAGGGCTTTGGGGCGGCAGGTGGCAGGGTTGTGAGTGGCCCAAAGAAGATGGGAGTGGGAGAAAGGAAAGGGGGGGTGGAGGGGCAGAAGAATGTGGCAGGGTGAGTCAGAAGCAAGGTTTCAGTGGCATGTGAGTCAGGGGAAAAAGTCAGGGGTTTTAGTGCAACAGAAATGTGTTGGGGAGTGCGAAGGAAATTTTGCATGGTCATGTAGTGAAAGGTTTTGGAGGAACAGTGGTGAGACGCAGAGTTGAGTTTGAGTGCAGAACAGGGGGTGGGGGGGATTCAGGAAAAATGTGTGAGGCAGTGGTCAAAGGGGGGGTGCAGGCATTTTTGGGAACGGGTGGAGCAAAGTGGGTGGGGGGGTTTTTGGGGGCTGTGAGTGGAGGGAAAGGTGTGAGGGTTTTTGAGTGCAGAAGAGATGGGGGCGTGGTAGGAGTGCAGAGAAAGTGTGCAGTGGTCTGTGAGTGAGAAGCAGATGTGTGCAGTGGCATGTGAGTGGGAAACAGAGGGTGCAGTGTCATGTGAGTGCAGATAGCAGATGTGTGAGTGAGCATGTGAGTGCAGAACAGCAGATGGTGCCGGTCATGAGGCCGAGAGCAGAGTGTGCATGGCATTTGAGTGCAGACAGCAGATGTGTGCAGTGGGCAGTGGTGGGCAGAAGGGAGTTGCAGTGGCATGTAAATGCCGAAACCAGTGTGTTTCAGTGGTGATGTGAGTGCAGAGAGCAGATGTGTGCTGGTATGTGAGTGCAGAGAGCAGATGTGTGCAGTGGCCCTGTGAGTTGGCAGCAGATGTGTGCGTGAGCATGGTAGTGCAGCAGGAGATGTGTACAGTGATCATTTGGTGCAGAAGCAGATGTGTGCAGTGGTCATGTGATGCAACAGCAGATGTGTGCAGTGAGCATGTGAGTGAGAGGCAGATGTGTGCAGTGGTCATGTGATGAAAGAGCAGATGTGTGCTAGTATGTGAGTGAGAAGCAGATGGTGCAGTGGCATGGAGTGCAAGAAACAGATGTGTCAGTGAGCATTGAGTGCAGACAGCAGATGTGTGCAGTGAGCATGTGAGTGGCAGACAGCAGATGTGTGCAGTGGTCATGTGAGTGCAGAAGCAGATGTGGCAGTGGTCATGTGAGTGCAGACAGCAGATGTGTGCAGTGGCAGGAGTGGACAGATGTGAGTGCATAGCAGTGTGACAGTGTGGAGTTGCAGTGTCATGTGATGCAGACAGCAGATGTGTGCAGTGTCAGTGAGTGCAGACAGCAAGTGTGCAGTGGTCATGTGAGTGAGCAGCAGTTGTGCAGTGAGATGGAGTGAGAGCAATTTCTGTGTGAGTGCAGCACATGTGTGCAGTAGTTGAGTGAGACAGAATGTTCAGTGCATGTGCAGACACGTTGCAGTGGCATGTAGTGCAGAAGCAGATGTGTGCGTGGATGTGATGCAGACAGAGTGTGTCAGTGCATTGAGTGCAGACAGCAGATGTGTGCAGTGGCATGTAGTGCAGACAGCAGAGTGTGCAGAGTGAGCATGTGAGTGCAGGAAGAGATGTGTGCAGTGCATTGGTGCAGAAGCAGATGTGTGCAGTGGTATGAGTGGAGAGCAGATGTGAGTGGCATGTGAGTGCAAGCAGATGGTCAGTGCATGTGAGTGCAGAAGCAGATGTGTAGGAGCATTGAAGACAGAGTTCAGTGCTTGAGTCAGAAGCAGTGTTACAGTGAGTCAAGGCAGAGATGTGTGCAGTGGCATTAGTGCAGACAGCAGATGTGTCAGGACATGTGAGTGCAGACAGCAGTGTGTGCATGCATTGTGCAGAAGCGTGTTGCAGTGGCTGTGATGCAGACAGCAGATGTGTCAGTGGCATGTGAGTGCAGAAGCAATGTGTGCAGTGGTCATGTGAGTGCAGACAGCAGATGTGCAGTGAGCATGTGAGTGCAGAAGCAGATGTGTGCAGTGGCATTGAGTGCAGACAGCAATGTGTGCAGTGTCATGTGAGTGCAGAAGCAGCATGTGTGCAGTGTCATGTGAGTGCAGAAGCAATGTGTGCAGGTCATGTGTGCAGACAGCAGATGTGTGCAGTGAGCATGTGAGTGCAGACAGCAGAGTGTGCAGTGGCATGTGATGGTGCAGAAGCAGATGTGTCATGGCATTGGTGCAGACAGCAGATGTGTGCAGTGGCATGTAGTGCAGACAGAGATGTGTCAGTGAGCATGTGAGTGCAGACAGCAATGTGTGCAGTGGCATGTGATGCAGACAGCAATGGTGCAGTGCATGTGAGTGCAACAGATGTGTGCAGTGGCAGTGAGTGCAGACAGTGAGTGCTTGATGCAGAGAGTCATGTTGGTGCAGAAGCAGATGTGTGCAGTGGCATGTGGTGCAGCAGAGATGTGTGCAGTGAGCATGTGAGTGCAGAGCAGATGTGTCAGTGTCATTGAGTGCAGAAGCAGATGTGTGCAGTGGCATGTGAGGTGGCAGACAGCAGATGGTGCAGTGGTCATGTGAGTGCAGACAGCAATGTGTGCAGTGGCATGTGAGTGCAGACAGCAGATGTGTGCAGTGGCATGTGAGTGCAGACAGCAATGTTGCAGTGAGTCAGCATGTGAGTGCATGAGCAGCAGATGTTGCGTGTAGTGGGCAAGAGCATGTTGCAGTGCAGTGATCAGCAGATGTGTGCAGTGCATGTGAGTGCAGACAGCAGATGTGTGCAGTGTCATGTGAGTGCAGACAGCAGATGTGTGCAGTGTCATGTGAGTGCAGACAGCAATTGAGTGGTCTGGTGCAGGATGAGCATTAGTGGCAGACAGGATTTGCAGTGTCATGTGAGTGCAGACAGCAGATGTGTCAGTGCATGTGAGTGCAGAGCAATGTGCATGATGTGAGCAAGAGGCAGCAGGAGTGGATGTGCAGTGAGTCATGTGAGTGCAGAAGCAGATGTGTAGTGCAGTGTGCACACAATGTGCAGTCATGTGAGTGCAGACAGCAGATGTGTGCAGTGGTCATGTGAGTGCAGAAGCAGATGTGTGCAGTGGTCATGTGAGTGCAGACAGCAGATTGTGCAGTGGTCATGTGAGTGCAGAAGCAGATGTTGAGTGCATGTGTGCAGAGCAATGTTGATGCATGTAGTGCAGAAGCAGATGTGTGCAGTGGTCATTGAGTGCAAGAATGGTGCATGATGTGTGCGAAGCATGTGTAGTGTGCAGACAGCAGATGTGTGCAGTGGCATGTGAGGCAGAAATGTTAGTGCATGTGCAACACATGTAGGTTGCAGAAGAATTGCGTGATGTAGCAGAAGCAGATGTGTGCAGTGCATGTAGGCAGACAGAGATGTGCAGTGTCATGTGAGTGCAGACAGCAGATGTGTGCAGTGACATTGAGTGCAGACAGAGTGTCAGGGTCATGTGAGTGCAGACAGCAGATGTGTCAGTGGTCATGTGAGTGCAGACAGCAGATTGTCAGTGGTCATGTGAGTGCAGAAGCAATGTGTCATTCATGTATGCAGACAGCAGATGTTGCAGGCATGTGATCAGAAGCAGATTGTGCAGTGTCAGTGAGTGCAGAGAGAGATGTGTGCAGTTGTCAGTGAGTGCAAAGCAATGTTGCAGTGGATGTGAGTGAGAAGCAGATGTGTCAGTCATTGAGTGCAGACAGCAATGGTGCAGTGGCATGTGATGCAACAGCAGATGTGTCAGTGGCATGTATGCAGACAGCGAGTGTGCAGTGGCATGTAGGCACAGAATGTGCGCATATGCAGACAGCAGATGTGTGCAGTGGCATGTGAGTGCAGACAGCAGATGTGTGCAGTGGTCATGTGAGTGCAGAAGCAGATTGTGCAGTGAGCATGTGAGTGCAGACAGCAGATGTGTGCAGTGGTCATGTGAGTGCAGACAGCAGATGTGTGCAGTGAGCATGTGAGTGCAGACAGCAGATGTGTGCATGGCATGTGAGTGCAGACAGCAGATGTGTGCAGTGCATGTAGTGCAGACAGCAGATGTGTGCAGTGGTCATGTGAGTGCAGAAGCAGATGTGCAGTGTCATGTGAGGCAGAGAGCAGATGTGTGCAGGCATGTGAGTGCAGACAGCAGATGTGTGCAGTGAGCATGTGAGTGCAGACAGCAAATGTGTGCAGTGGTCATGTGAGTGCAGAGAGCAGATGTGTGCAGTGGTCATGTGAGTGCAGACAGCAGATGTGTGCAGTGAGCATGTGAGTGCAGACAGCAGGTGTGTGCAGTGGTCATGTGAGTGCAGACAGCAGATGTGTGCAGTGGTCATGTGAGTGCAGACAGCAGATGTGTGCAGTGGTCATGTGAGTGCAGAGAGCATATGTGTGCAGTAGTCATGTGACTGCAGACAGCAGATGTGTGCAGTAAGCATGTGAGTGCAGAGAGCAGATATGTGTAGTGGTCATGTGAGTGCAGACAGCAGATGTGTGCAGTTGTCATGTGAGTGCAGAGAGCAGATGTGTGCAGTGGTCATGTGAGTGCAGAGAGCAGATGTGTGCAGGAGTCATGTGAGTGCAGACAGCAGATGTGTGCAGTGAGCATGTGAGTGCAGACAGCAGAGGTGTACAGTGAGCATGTGAGTGCAGACAGCAGATGTGTGCAGTGAGCATGTGAGTGCAGACAGCAGATGTGTACAGTGAGCATGTGAGTGCAGACAGCAGATGTGTACAGTGAGCATTTGAGTGCAGACAGCAGATGTGTGCAGTGAGCATGTGAGTGCAGACAGCAGATGTGTACAGTGAGCATGTGAGTACAGAGAGCAAGTTTGGGCAGTGGGCATGTGATTCAAGAGAGCAGAGGTGTGCAGTGGTCATGTGAGTCCAGAGCACAAATATATGCAGTGAGCATGTGAGTGCAGAGAGAAAATGTGTGCAGTGGGCACCTGAGCACAGACAGCAGACATGTGCACTGATCCTCTGAGTGCAGAGAACAGATGTGGGCAGTGGGGCTTTGAATGCAGAGACCAAATGTATGCAGTGGGCATGTGAGTGCAGAGAACACAGGTGTATACTCTGCTTCTTAGTGTAGTGGGACTCTGGGTACAGTGTACAGATATCTAACAGTTGGCATGTGATGGCAGAGAACAGTGGTGTACAGTGGACATGTGAATTCAGAGAGCAGATGTGTGCACTGGGCATGTGAGTGCCGAGAGCAGATGTCTATATTGTACACATGAATGCAGAGGCAGGTGTGTGCAGTGGGCCTGTGAGTGCTGAAAGCAGATGTTCCCAGTGGGCATGTGAGTGCAGAGAGCAGATGTGTACAGTGAGCATCTGAGTCCATAGAACAGATATAGAGATTGGCCATGGAGTGCAGAGAGTAGAGGTGGGCACTGGGCATTTGAGTGCAGAGAGCAAATGTTGGCAGTGGGCATGTGAGTTGAGAGGGCAGATATGTGCATTGGTATGTGAGTGCAGTGAGCAGATGTCTAGAGTAGGTATGTGAGTACAGAGAGCAAAGGTGGTCAGTTGCCTTGTGAGTGCAGAGAACAGAGGTCTACAGTGGGCATGTGAGTGCAAGCTGCAGAGATAGGCAGTGGGCATGTAAGTGCAGAGAGCAAATGTGTGAAGTAGTCATCTGAGTTCAGAGAACAGATGTGTGCAACAGACATGTCAGTACGAGGGCAGAGGTGGGCATTTGGCATGTGAGTGCAGAGAGCAAATGTGTGCACTAGATATGTTAGTGGATTGATAAGATATGTACATTGGGCATATAAGTGCGGAGAGCATGGCAGAAAGTTGGCATGTGAGTGCAGACAGCAGATGTGTACAGTGGTCATGTGAGTGCAGAGAGCAGATGTGTGCAGTAGTCATGTGAGTGCAGACAGCAGATGTGTGCAGTGGTCATGTGAGTGCAGACAGCAGATGTGTGCAGTGAGCATGTGAGTGCAGACAGCAGATGTGTACAGTGGTCATATGAGTGCAGACAGCAGCTGTGTGCAGTGAGCATGTGAGTGCAGACAGCAGATGTGTGCAGTGGTCATGTGAGTGCAGACAGCAGATGTGTGCAGTGAGCATGTGAGTGCAGACAGCAGATGTGTACAGTGAGCATATGAGTGCAGACAGCAGATGTGTACAATGGTGATGTGAGTGCAGACAGCAGATGTGTGCAGTGGTCATGTGAGTGCAGACAGCAGATGTGTGCAGTGGTTATATGAGTGCAGACAGCAGCTGTGTGCAGTGGTCATGTGAGTGCAGACAGCTGATGTGTGCAGTGGTCATGTGAGTGCAGACAGCAGATGTGTGCAGTGAGCATGTGAGTGCAGACAGAGATGTGTACAGTGATCATTTGAGTGCAGACAGCAGATGTGTGCAGTGGTCATGTAAGTGCAGACAGCAGATGTGTGCAGTGATCATGTGAGTGCAGAAGCAGATGTGTGCAGTGGTATGTGAGTGCAGACAGCAGATATGTGCAGTGTCATGTGAGTGCAGAGAGCAGATGTGTACAGTGAGCATATGAGTGCAGACAGCAGATGTGTACAGTGGTGATGTGAGTGCAGACAGCAGATGTGTGCAGTGTCATGTGAGTGCAGACAGCAGATGTGTGCATGAGCATGTGAGTGCAGGAGCAGATGTGTACAGTGGTTATGTGAGTGCAGAATTTAAAACAGTTCTTGATCCCTGGAGAGGGGAGTCAATTTATAATAAGACTCTGACTTCATGCATTTGGTGATGGATACCTGTTTTGCTTTGTGAGAATAGTACAAATGATGGGTGTTATTCAGTGTTTCTTCAAACTTGGAAGAAAAAGGTTCACAAACTGTAACTCAAAAACATAGAGATAGATATGCCCAAACATTATATGGGATTTGCCCCTGATCCTCATGAGCTGAGACCTTGTGGATCTGTACCCACAGAGAATGATGAACAGGATTTTTAACAAAGTTGTTAGATGGAAAGAATGTTTTTAATCAACCCCCAATGTGGTTTAATGTTTCCAGTAAAAATTCGAATTATTTATTGGGCAGGGAATCAATCAAACATTGGGCAAAAGGGAGATATCCACAGGCCTTTGGCAATCAGAACAGGCCATTTCCAATGGCATATCTGGAAGTTAGCTGAAGCTCTCTATGGAGTCACATGCTCTAGATAACATTGGGACAGGATCTGGACTAACAACAAGTGTTAGTGCATGTGTTAAAGCTCCTAATCTTTTATTTATTGGTCATGTTAAAATTACTTTTGTTTCTTCTGTAGTATTCAATGTAAGTTGTATTGATTTTACACTTTCTAATTGTGTTAATGTATTGAAAATTGGCATGTCTGTTTATGGTTGTCTATCAACCAGCTTTTCTTTATTGCCTGTGAGTATTACAGAACCTTGGTATTCTGAAAAAAAGCTTTCAAGTGCTGAAAGAAGTGAGTCAGGATTTAAACAGAAGCAAGAGGATATGGACTTGATTATTTCTGGTATAAGAGCTTTAATTTCATTAATTGTTAGCACCACTGCTTCTGCAATTGCTTTGACACAAGAAGTTAAGACAGCTACTTTTGTTAATCATTTAGCAAAAAATGTTACTAATGTGTTAATATACAAGAGGATATAGATAGGCATTTGAAGAAGGGATTGATGTTCTTTATCCTAATCAAATTATTGGAAGGAGGTTCAAGTTTAAGAGTAAGAAGCCATCTCAGCATGTTCCTGCCAAATACCAAGGGACTTGTTACTTCTAAAATTTACTATGATAGTCACTATAATTGGGAAAAAATTTGAAGACACTTGCAGGTATTTTGCATAATTCCAACACCTCTCTGGACGTGTTAGCTTTGTACACTGAGATTATGAATTTAAAGAATGCTGCTCCACTGAGCTTTGATCCAGCAGATACTGCTGATAAAATTATTCATGACCTAGGTCAGTATTTCCATCTTTGTCAAGCTTCAAGAATGGCATATATAAACTTGATCATGTTAGCCCCTTATTGCCCTGGGACTACTTTTATTCCTGCCTATCATGTTAAAGCTTGTGTTTAACAATATCAACATGTTGGCAGCCAAAGTCCATGGCTTGAAACTAAAAATGACCCCCAGACAGAGTTGTTGATTTGACAGGATGCAAGCCAAGGATGGGCAACCATTCTGCAGTGCCTTACCAATCTAAGACAGAAGTGCATTGCTTTTGATAATGCATATTCCATCACGGGTAAGGAGGAGTTCTTGTCAGAATGACCTAAGACAGGCTCAGTCCTGTTAAATAAAGTAAAGGGGGGAGATGTGGAGAACTTTGGGGGCTGCTTGGTAGGAATCTGACATTAGACAAGGACAAGGAAGTGGGCTTTAGGCAGAAAATTTGACATTGGGCCATGACAAGGACTTAATTTAAGCAGGAATCTAACTTTAGGCTAAAACTGAAGTAATTTCCAGTGAGGAATTAAAATCTTAGGCTAGAACAAAGAAGTAGGCCTCAGGCATGAATATAACTGTGGGCTAGGACAAGGAAGTAGGCTCAGATATTTTGGTCATCCTGACAAGCCCTTAGAAACAGTGATCATGGGAGTGATCACAAGACTTTGCTTGTTGCCTTCCTTGTTCCTTGACTATTTGCATTTATTGTATTGCTAGTTCCTCAACAAGAAACTGACCTAAATACTTGCATGTAATTAAAATGGTTTAAAAGCAAATTGGAAAAAAATAAACCTGCCTTCAGCCTCAGAATTGTCTGGGGTCATGTTTTAATGTTGTCTAATCGTCTTTTTTCTTTTTACTCCTCACTCCTGTGCTGGAGAACTGTTGACTGACTAAGCTGCCTGGTCAGTTCCCTCTGTTTCTAGTTTGTGGAATAGTTTGAAGAGTATTGGTGTTAATTCTTCTTTGAATGTCAGGTAGAATTATGCACTAAAACCATCTGGCCCTGGGCTTTATTTGATTGAGAGACTTTTAATGACTGCTTCCATTTCTTTAGGGTTGTGGGGCTGTTTAAATAGTTTACCTGATCTTGGTTTAACTTTGGTATGTGATACCTGTCTAAACAATCATCCATTTCATTAAGGTTTTTCCATTTTGGTGGAGTACAGACTTTTCAAGCAAGACCTAATGATTCCTTGAATTTGTTCAGTGTCTCTTGTTAGGACTCTCATTTCATTTCTGATTTTGTTTATTCAGGTAATATCTCTCTGTCTTGTGGTTAGTTTGGCTAAGGGTTTGTCTATCTTGTTAATTTTCTCAAGGAACCAGCTCTTGGTTTTGTTGATTCTTCGTATTGTTTTCTTTGTCTCTGATTGATTTCAGTCCTAATTTTGATTATTTCCTGTCTTCTACTCCTCTTTGGTGTGCTTACTTCTTTTTTTCCCTACAGCTTTCAGGTATACTTTTAAATTGTCTGCATGGGAACTTTCTAATTTCTTTATAGAGGCACTTAATGCTTTAACTTTCCTCTTAGCACTGCTTTCATTGAGTCCCATAAATTTGGGTATGCCATGGCTTCATGTTCATTGAATTCTAGAAAGTCTTCAATTTCTTTTTTTTTTTTTTTTATTTCTTCCCTGACTCAGAGTTCATTGAGTAGACAGTTGTTCAGTTTCCATGAGTGCGTGGACTTTTCCGGTGTTTCTGTTGTTGTTGAAGTCCAGCTTTAATCCATGTGGTCTGATAAGATGCAAGGTATTATTTCAATTTTCTTATATCTGTTGAGGCTCCCTTTGTGACTGACTATATGGTCAGTTTTGGAGAAAGATCCATGTGGTGCTGAGAAGAAGGAATATTCTTCTGTGTTTGGGTGAAATATTCTATAGATGTCTGTCGGGTCCATTTGATTCATAATGTCTGTTAGTTTTGTTATTTCTCTGTTTTGTCTTTATATGAATGACCTGTTAATTGGTGTGAGTGGGATGTTGAAGTTTCTCACTATTAATGTGTGGGTATCGATGTGTGATTTAAGTTTTAGCAATGTTTCTTTTACAAATGTGGGTACCCATTGTTTTTGGGGCATAGATGTTCAGATTGAGATATCATTTGATAAATTTTTTTTTTTACTTTGATGAGTATGAAGTGTCTTTCCCTGTCTCTTGATTAATTTTGGTTGATAGTCTATTTTATAGATATTAAAGTAGCTACTTCAGCTTGCTTCTTGGGTTCATTTGCTTGGGAAAAAATCAGCACCTTTACTCTGAGGTAATGTCTATTTTTATGGCTGAGATGTGTTTCTTGTATGCAGCAAATGAATGGATCTGCTTTTGCATCTATTCTGTTAGCCTGTATGTTTTTTATTGGAGAATTGAGTCCATTGATGTTGAGAGACATTAATGAGCAATGATTGTTCTTTCCTGTTATTCTGTTGTGTGGTGGTGTGGTGGTGGTGGTGGTGGTGGTGGTGGTGGCATGTGTGTGTTGTGTGTGTGTGTGTGTGTGTGTGTGTGTGTGCTTTACTTGTTTTTGCTAGTATGGAATTACTTAGTTCTTGTGTTTTCTTGGATGTAGTTATCCTTCTTGGGTTGGAGTTTTCCTTTTAGTATTTTCTGTAGTGCTGGATTTGTGGGTAGATATTGTTTGAATTGAGATTTGTCTTGACAATCCTATTTTCTCCATCTTTGGTGATTGAGGGTTTTGCTGGGTATAGTAGTCTAGGTTGGCACCTGTGGTTTTTTAGAGGTTGGAAGATATTTGTCCAGGCCCTTCTAGCTTTTAGAGTCTGCTGAGAAGTTGGGTGTAATTCTGATAGATCTGCCTTTATATATTACCTAGCCTTTACCCCTTGCTGCTTTTAATATTCTTTCTTTGTTCTGTAGATTTTGTGTTTTGATTATTATGTTTTGGGAGGATTTCTTTTCTGGTCCCATCTAATTGGTATTCTATAAATTTTATATTTAAAGGCATCTCTTTCTTCAGGTTGGGAAATTTTTCTTCTATGATTCTGTTCAGAATATTTTATTCCTATTATTCTTAGGGTAGGTCTTTTCATGGTATCCCAGATTTTCTGGATGTTTTGTGTCAGGAGGTTTTTAGATTTAACATTTTCTTTGATTGATGTAACAGTTTCTTCTATTGTATCATTTATACCTGAGATTCTCTCTTTCATCTCTTGTATCCCATTGGTGATGCTTACCTGTTGTTTCTGTCTCTTCCTTTGGTTTTACATCCCCAGGATTTCCTCAGTTTGTATTTTCTTTATTGCTTCTATTTCCACTTTTAGGTCTTACACAGTTTTATTTCCTGTATGTCTTTAAGGGATTTATTTTTTTTTCTTATCATCTTTATAAGATTGTATTTAAGGTAATTTTCTTGTGATTCAGTTGTGTTAGAATATCCAGAGCATGCTGTAGTGGGGTAGCTGTACTTTGGAGGTGTTATATTGCCCTGGTTGTTGTTTATTATGTTATTTCATGGACCTTTAGCCATATGGATGGTTTTGGTCCCTGGATATTCTTGTTGTAGTAAGTTTTGGGAGGTGGGTGAACCTCAATGAACCTGGTGTTGCAGACCTGATGGGTATCCTTGGGCTTAATGGTTCTGGACCTGCAGATTTGTAAGGTTCAGGACCCTCAGGTTTGGTGGAGGTAGGCGGAGAGATGGCAGGAGAATGTAGGTCTCCATGAGATAACAGGCTGTTCAGGGCAGTTTGGTTTGGCCCAGAGGGCTCAGAGAGCAGTAAAGATGGGTGAAGGAAGGGAAGCTTATCTGAATGTTTCAGAAGTCTGATGAAAGTAGAGGAGAGGTGGTAGGAGAATAGAAGGCTCCTGGGATAGCAGGCTGTTCAAGGCAGCTTGGCTTGGCCCATAGGGCTGAGCAAGCAGGGAAGATGAGTGGGAAAGGGGACGCTATCCTGTATCATTCAGGAGTCTGATGAAGGTGGAGGAGAGGTAGTAGGAGAATGGAGGTCCCCCAGGTATAATAGGCTGCTCTGGGCAGCTTGGATTGACAGAGAGGACTCCCCAATTTGACTTTGATAAGTTCATTATACAGGAATTTTTACCCCATAACATGGCTGCTCTGGCAAGTGATCACAGTGAAAGTTCTTCTGGGTCTGTGTAATCTGGCTGGAATACAGACATTCTGGATTACTGTATGATCTGGCTAGAATACAGACAGGTCCTTAATACACACTTTTAATCTGACGGAATGAGTCAGATACAATATACACCCAACTCTCAGGAGAACTGCCAGAAAGGAGAGGTTACTTAAGAGCATCACAGGGAGAGAGAACAAACTAGATCTAGACACAGGTGGTGGTGGTGATGGTATGTGTGCCTGTGAGGCAATTTTCCCCAGGACAGTTTTACAGGGACAAGTTGCAGAAAGAACAAGCTAGACACAGGGGATGACAGGGTGAGCCAGAGAATAGAATGAGCCAGAAGATTAGAACAGACTGCCAGCGTTAGTATGATGCCAAGCAGAGCAACTCATTGAGAAGTTGAGAGAAGTCGAATTGAATCATTCAGCTTGGAAGATTATATCTTATGGAGGCTAGAAGCTTCCAAGCCTTGGCATAGAGTAGAACAGAGAAAGAAGCACTCTGGGCTCAGGACAAACTATGTATCTGAAGAGCTTAGAAAATGGCTGTCATCTCATCCCCTTATCTGAGGAAATAAAGCAACATTTACAGTTCATATCATGTAAAGTCATTGAAATAGGACCCATATTCCAACACAGATACAAGCACCCTGGTGTGAGGAAGCATCCATCTAATTTTAACCTTGGAAAGGTTTCTGTAGGCCATGCCTCCATTCGCCCTTCTTCACCCTACTCTGCAAGCCCATACCCTGGTGGGCAGTGCATTTGTATCTTTATGGTTAGACCCAGAGAGACTCCTCTAATTTTACATGCTGGATACCACAGATTCTCAATCAGTTCATTTGTTTTACCTTTGTCCCATAAACACTCTGCATGCTCTCTGCCACACAGTGTTCTGGACACTGCAGTGAGCAGAGGCAGCAAATGAACAGATCTTATCCTCATGGAGTTCTCATCCTTTTGTGGGAGATGAGCAATATAGCCTGGTAGCTAAGTCACTATGAAACTTTTTCATATTGGTAAGTAATAAGAGGGGACATGCCAAGTCTAGCTTCAAGAAAATGAAATTCCAGGGTGAGCAGTCTTCAGAGAGTCAGAGTGACCAGGAAAGTTATCAAGGAAAGTCTGGGTTTGGAATGAAAACATGCAGATAGACAGAGTGTGGCCTCCAGCAGCAGTCAAGGGAATGTGCATTCCAGCTACTGTGATGACAGTTGCTGAGGCTCAGTGGCCAGAGAAGACCTTTAGGAGAAGCAGCTAAGATGGAGGCAAGGCTAGAGCTGATGGCTGGAGGTGGAGAACTGTGGGAGGTGATTTCCCAGAAGTCCCAGGGGAGTCAAAAGCCCAAAGTCCTGAAGGTTACACCCTCTACAGGGGAATTTTGCTTTTACCTTGAGTGAGAGGGGGAGATATTTTGGCAGTTAGTTCAGTTAAGCTTTACATATCTCAATAGAATCACATTACAAACACTTAACTTGTTAAACAGCTATTTTATTATTAGGCTAATATATTTATTAATGAAGTATATAATTATGTTTTAGACATATGTGTTGCTATTGATTGGGGTTAAAATTACTCAAATTTCTTGTGTGTTTCTCAAGTATGTCATGCAATTGGTTATTATTTATTGTGCGCATCATAATTCTCAGTTTTCTGAATCTTTTAATGATTTTCTTCAGATAGACTCCTAAGGAGAATTGTAGATAACAGTTTCAGGTTTTACTTTCCAGATTTGGGTATCTGATGCTGATGAAATACCCAATGGATAATGAGAAAGTGATCCGGAAAATGATGATAATTATTTTTCTTAAGGCTTTAGCTGCTTTGAAACACTCCAGAGAATTTATGTTAGAATTGCTGAGAGTTAAGAAATGGATTTTTGGTAATGCACCAGTGGGTAGCTAATCCAAAGTTTGTCACATATCAAAATACATTTCACTGTTCAAATGGCCGTGTGTACAATATAAGGCTTTTAGTTGAATCCTGTCTGAGTAAATTAGAGATCTTTGTATACAGGAAATGTTTAAAGTGTGCAATGCATGACACTCTATTTTGCACATTCCAAACTAAGGTGATAAAAATGGAAAGGGCTACTTACACTAGCATTTATTGTTAAGAACACACAGTCAATACATCTTACTTTGTGGATCTATTGGGATTAAACAGATATGATCAGAGTTTCATTTCTTGGCATTGCTGGAGACAGATACCAGGGCCCAATGTCTTAGGGTTTCTATTGCTCTGAAGAGACATCATGATCATGCTATCAATGTTAACTCTCATAAAAGAAGGCAATTAATTTGGGCTAGCTTACAGGTTCAGAGGGTTACTCTACTGTCATCATAGTGGGAAGCATGCTGACACACAGGCACAAGTGCTGGAGAAGTAGCTGAGAGTTCTATATCCAGACTGACAGGCAGCAGGAAGAATGAATGAGCACTTGAAACCTCAAAGCCAGTGACACACCTATTCCAACAAGGCCACATCTCCTAATTGTGCCATTCCCTATGAGCCTATAGGGGCCATTTTCATTCAAAGCACCCCATCCAGTATGCAAAGACTTCTTTTCTTTCTAACAAGTGGTCATCATACATCTCTTAGTGTCTTGTGTTGCCTGACAGAAGCAGGGTTATCTCTGGAACTCTATTACTCTATGACTTTCCTCTCTTATTGAATTGCAACATCGATCAACATGAAACCACAGTTGAGTTTCAAAGGAAAAGTAGAATGTATTTTTGCATGTTTATAACTGTTTGAGAGACAGACACACTAATCACAGAAGATGGAGGTCAAATATCTCTTTATACTTGTCAAAAGACAAATTGGACTACCTGCCTTCCTCACCTTCTTCCACATGTAGAGCTGGATAACTGTAAACCACCTTGGGAAAAAGACTTAAAAGTTTATTACATGCCCAATTCTCTCAACCTTACTAATGGAAAAAAATATATTGGCAGATATGATTTAGGGTAAATATGAATTTTATTGGACAATGGCAATAAATAATTTGTGGCTAGAGAAACAAAATATGATTTAACTTGGCACATTCAATAAATTGAACACCATATCTAAGCACACATTTGAAATAGATTATAGTTTAAGGAATAAATACTTCCAATACTGTTTAATTCCATAGGCTTTTGAAGCCAACTGTGAACTCCCCACTTGACTCATGTCAGAAAGCAGAAACATATTGAAAGAAGATAGACCCTCATCAAATGGGGGCATGACACTTCTGACTTCTTGATAATCTTCCTGTCTCCATTGCAAAGAAAGTTACACCATAAGAGAAGATAAATAAGCTCGCCTGTTTAAAGGGAACTTTTAAAAAGTGAGTATATGAGGCTGGATGTTGTGGAGCAGGCCTTTAATCTCAGTACTAAGGAGTTAGAAGAGAGAATACCTCTGAGTTCAAAAACAGCCTGATCTACATAAAGACAGTTACAGGCCAGAACTGGCTATTAATGAGACCTTGTCTCAAGAAAAAAATGAGTATGTGGATACTTCTCTTTCACAAAAAAAAACAAAAACAAAAAACAAAAAACAAAACCCTAGAATTTTAAAATTATTAGGTGGAGTATGTCAGACCTTCTTTCAACACTGCAATGACTGTGGTGGAAATTTCAGAAAATAAAGGAGAAAACTGAACGGGCTAATAGAGACAGGGATATTGGTGGCAATTGAGTCAATAGCTATATATAGGACTTGGAAAAGAGATAATGCTTTACTTCTGTCTTAGTAAGGGTTTTACTGCTGTGAAAAGACACCATGACCAAGGGAAGTCTTATTTGGACAATATTTAATAGGGCTGGCTTACAGGTTCAGAGTGTCAGTCCAGTATCATCAGCATGGGAGCATGGCAGCTTTCAGGCAAGCATGGTGCAGGAGGAGCTGAGAGTTCTACATCTTCATTTGAAGTCCGGTAGGAAAATATTGGCCTCTGTCAGCCAGGATGAAGGCCTTAAAGCCCCACATCATAGTGACACACTTCCTCCATTAAGGCCACACCTCTAAATAGTACCAGTCCCTGGGCCAAGAATATTTAAACTACCTATTTGACTCCCTGGCCTCCATAGACTTATTCAAACACATGAGTCTTTGAGGGCCATACTTAGACATAGGATAATAAAAAATATATTTAGTCTGACTTCCAAAGTCCCCATAGTCTATAGCAGTCTCAACAATGTTAAAAGTCCAAAGTTCAAAGTCTCTTCTGACATTCATCACAACCACTTAACTGTAATCCCCAAAGCAAGACAGGAAACCAGCTGGGTAAACTCCAAACTCTGCACCTCCATGTCTGATGTCAAAGCAGTCTTCTGATCTCCAACTACTTTTTTATCTTTGTTGACTGCAACAGTGTTCTTTCTCCTAAGCTGGTTCCACTCCCTGTTAGCAGCATTCCTCAGTAGATATCCCACAACTCTGGCATTTCAAACATTTTGGGGTCTCCAAGACAACTTCAGTGTTGCAGCTTCTTGTTCGAATGTCTGGGATCCACACATGATCTTCTGGGCTCTTCCAAAGGGCTTGCTTCACTTCTCCAGCTCTGCCCTCTGTAACACTCTAAGTCCAGTTTGATCCACTCCACTGCTGCTGTTTTTCTTGATGATCATCTCATAGTACTAGCATTTCTAATACATTGGTGTCTTCCACTGCTAACTAGGCTTCACCAATAGCCTCTCACAGGCTCTCTTCATGGTGCTAAGCCTCAACTCCTTTGCATGACCCCTTCAGTCCTGGACCATCAACTGCAACTGAAGCTGTACCTTCACCAATGGCCTTCCCTGGCCTCTTACAGTGCCAAGCCTCAGCTGTTCTTCATGACCCCTTCATGCCTTCAAAACCAGTACCACCTGGGTGACTCTTACACATTTGCAAGTCCAGCTGCAGCATGAGGTACAACCTTGGCTATCTCTGGAACACAGCTTCTTTGTGCTCTCAGAAAACACTTCCCGGAAGATTTCACCTTAGTGATGCTGGTCTCTTAATCACCACTAATCTCTTAGATCTAGCTAACCAGCATCAATTATCCCAGTAGTATCCTTCTCCTCTTGAGTATAAATCCACAGCCAAATGGGTGAAGCTGCTTAGTTCTGCTGCTTGCTGAGCTGGAACATGGCCCCCTTCTTCTGTTATATTATTACCAGCTTTCTGTTTTCAAGAATTTATTCTCTACCTAAGCTTGGTTATCCTGGAACTTGCTTTCTAGATTGACTTTGAACTTGGAGATCTACATGCCTGTCTCCTAAGAGCTGGGATTAAGGTGTGATCCACCATGCCTGGATTTAAGTTTTTCTGTACTTGGAAATTGCTCTGTACCAGGCTGGCCTTGAATTTAGAGATATACTTGCCTTTGCTTTTTGGGATTAAAGGCTTGTACTACCCTGCCTGGACCTAAATTTAGCTGGGTGGGATCTTGCCCTAAGTCACCACTCCCTTAACTCAATTTAATGTCTTTGAACACAGGATTCAGCTCCATTTTCACTTCCTGATGTCCCTTTAATACTCAAACCATATATTTTTATATTTTTCCTTTCTAAGCTTGCTATACTTGTTCAAAATGCTCTTCATGAGACTTAGAGAACAAAGTCTCTGCTGGATTTTTGTCAGACTCTTCCTTTTATTAATTGTCAATGCAATTAATAAAGATCTCTTTACCTTAGCCTCAGTTCAACTCTTCAGATACGGGCAAAAAGTAGCCACATTCTTCACAATAATACCACAAAAGGTATTATTAGTATCTCTAGGCCACATACTAATATTCTTCTTCACTGAAATCTCTTGGGCCAGGTCTGCAGAATTCAAATCACTCTCAGCAACAAAGTCTTCTGTATTCTTACTAGGATGGCCCATTAAGCTCCACTTAAAGCATTCCATTGCTTTCCAAATCCAAAGTCTCAAAATCCACAGTCTTCCAAACAAAAGTATAGTCAGTCCTATCAACAGCAAATACTAATACCTGGTACCAACTTCTCTATTAGTCAAGGTTCTCTAGAGTTACAGAACTTATGGGCTGTCTCTATATATTAAGGGAACTTATTGTGATGACTTACAGTCTGTAGTCCAACTAACCCAACAATGGGCATCTGTGGATGGAAGTCCAAGAATCTAGTAGTTGTTGAGTCCCATGAGGCTAGGTGTTTAAGCTGGTCTCCTGAAGAAGTAGGTTCCAACAGTTGTACTGGCAAGTAAGTGCAAGCAAAGAGTAAATCTTCCTTCTTCCAATGTCCTTATGTAGGTCTAGCAGAAGGTGTGGCCCAGATTAACTGAGGGGCGGGGGTTCTTTTCCATCATTATTTTCCCATTGAGTGTGTAGAATCAACTAATGAGAAATATATTCTTTGTTTGCAAGTTTCTACCTTCCACCTTCTGTTGTGTAAATTTTCTGGAAATATTGAACAAATATGTTTTACCCAAGTAGGGCATTGACAATAAATTAATTAATTGGAGTGAAATAAAGCCAACATCATGACCTTATTTTAGCTTGGTGAACCAATGAGTTTGTTGAGGTCATTGAAAGAACACAGATGACTCAATGTCAGCTCCATTACCAGAAAGCCTGTCCCGTGTTTATAATATTAATGAAAACGCATCCCTAGAGATTTCTGCCCAATTTGCAGGAACTCCCATTGAAGGAAACCCCATTCCTGCTTGCAATTTTTTACTACTTGTAAACATTGGGGATGGCCATGTGACTTTTGTGAATTTCCAGAGTTTCATGAGTCTTTTAAATTGTGATAGTTCTTGAGTTTTAGAAACCTTCTCCTCCTTCTAGGTGAATATTTAATCTGAAGGAACATCTAACAAAACCTTCTTCAAACGCCCTTGGGTATATTAGCACAGTATTCAGAGTTCATGATTTCCCAAGAAACAAATAAACCCCATATCTGGTATCAACCTCTGTCTTAGTTAGGGTTTTACTGCTGTGAACAGGCATCATGACCAAGGCAACTTTTATAAAGGACATTTAATTGGGGGTGACTTACAGGTTCAGAAGTTCAGTCCATTATCACAAGGCAGAGTATGGCAGCATCCAGGCAGGCATGGTGCACGAGGAGCTGAGAGTTCTACATTTTCATCTAAAGGCTGGTAAGAAAAAGACTGGTTGCAATGTGGTTAGGAGGAGGGTCTTAAAGCCCACACCCATAGTGACACACTTCCTCCAATAAGGCCACACATTCAAATAGTGCCACTCCATGGGCCAAGCATATTCAAACTACTACATAAACCCTTTATTAAACTGTTTTTTGAAACTAAGATCATCTCATTTTAATTCTCTACATTTATTAGCAAGTTTTCCTCATTCAGTGATAAAATATTTGAGAAAAGAACCTTAGGAAGGAAGGGGGGGTCACAGATTAGGTTCACATTTCAAAGGGATTGTTTATCACAAAGGAAAAGCAGGGGATCAGGAGTTTGAAGTAATGGTCACATTTGACATTTTGTCCACATTCCAAAGCAGAAAGCTATGTTTATGCTCAGTTCCTGTAGTGGTCTGAAATGAGAATGGACCCCATATGCTTATTTATATATTTTGGGTACTTGGTTGCCCCAGTTGTTGGAACTATTTGAGAAGGATTAGAAAGTAGTCTGTTGAAGGAGATATGCCACTGAAGGGAGCTATGAGGTTTCAAAGACCCATGCCATTTTATTATTGCAAGTTATTTTTCTTTACCGCCTTCTTTTTATTCGAGATGTGAGCTCTCAGCTGTTCTTGCTGCTATGCCCTTTTTTCTAGTATCATGGACACTAACCCTCTGAAACTATAATCCTAATTAATGCTTTCCTTTTTAGGTTCCTTTGTATGGTGTTTTCCCACAGCAATAGAAAGTCAGTTTATACAGTTTTCTTTGTCCTTTTTATGTTGTCAAGGACCTCAGCCCACGAATAGTGTACACACATGTAATTAGTAATTAGGTTACTTGAGTAACCAATTTAGAATCTACCTCACAGACATGCCTAAAGGTTATTTTCATTGGTGCTTTATAAATATCATCTAGTTGATAATCAAGATTTAACTATCTGCTCTATAGCAATAAAATGTAAAAAAGTAAAGCAAGAATGATATTATTCTTGTGTAAATACTCCAAAGTCTTTGTATAACAGATGATATAAACTTGTTATTATTGCCTAAAACTCTAAAAGTGGTAGATCATTTGTTCTTAATTAGAATGGCGTTGTTTTCTAGGATGAAAACAGATCCTTCTTGTGGTAAGGGGAAAGCAAAAAAACCAAACTTTGCTTTGTGGCCCAAAGTTTATCTATATTTGATAAACCTTAAATTTCTTATGTTGAATTCTCTAGGCTTTGCTTCTTGGATAAATTATATGACCACATTGCAGTGAGTTTATACCAAAACAGATGTAGCAACAGTCTTACCAAATAATGGCAAATGAATGAATTGTAACCAGCAAAAGAATGTAAAGGTTCATTCATCTTATAGTCTTGCTGAGACCAATCCAGGTTTAACTAGAATCTATCTACATTCTGAACACTTTGGGACTGTACCCAGGTTCATAACAGGCTAGAATAAATACTTTTAATTGACTATACACTGTGTCTAAGTGGTCATCTCTGTGAGCTTTTCATAATATCAGGAGATCATTCATGAAGTCACACATTAACAAGTAGCCTATGTATGGTCTAGTGGCTGCCTTCACCTTGTCTCATGTATTATCTTTAGTATCCTTGTGTCCTATGCATTTTTACAGTTTACCAAGCAGAAGCTTTATAATTTGTCACTATTTATAATAAATGATGAGAGAAAATATATTGACATTATATGAGTATCTAGTAATATATTTTCTTACAGTAAGCAAAATGTAAATGTTATGCTTACTAAAATAATATTTAAGAAGTTAATTTTCTCCTGGAATACATTTTGTTTATATATAAAGTTACCAAATAATAAATTTAAAATAATTTAAGTATAATAAATTGCTAAATTTCTATTGTATACTTTTAAAATTGTACATAAAATTATATATATTTGTACATAAAATTTTGTTATAATTTACATCAATAAATAATTTCTAGTAAAGCCATATGTCAAGTATACTTGTTAGATAACAATTCTCTAATTTTTAACTTTAAAATTTTATTCATTCTCAGTCCTAGATAAAGTTTACTATTTTGTATATTAACATAAACACATATATAAGATACACATACTAAAAAGGTACAGAACACATTAATGGTATTAAATTTTCATGAAGAACAATTTAAGGAAACATATTTAGAAGCTTCTTACTGTGAGGGTTGTTTTTTCTTTTTTGTTTGAGAGTGTACCATTATGGAGAGTAGCCATGACCCTCCTGCCCTAGTCATCTCCAGAGCTAGGATTCCACTAATGCACCACTATACAGGTTTTAAAAAAAGCTGTTTACTTCGGAAATATGATGATGAAAACAGTTGTAAAGTACTGCTCTGGGAGATTTTCTTGTTTTGAATATCTATACAGCCATACAAGTTCTCTGGTGCCCCTCCAAGGCAACCAAAGTGTGTTTTGAATTTGAAAGCTTTTGCACTGAAATTATTTCTTACTTACAAAGTTTTTCATAACCTTTTCAAAGTTGATGTCTTTCCAGTCTTGACTTAAATATCATTTTGTTCAAAGTTTGTTTTGTTTTGTTTTTTTTTTTTCTTAAAACCTATGATCGTCTTGGGGTTTTTTCCCACTGTAGATATTATGGAATTATTTTTATTGGAGTGTGTGTGTGGTGTGTGTGTGTGTTCAAATGTGTGTAGCACATGTGTATGTAAGTGCATGGTTGTAGATGCCAGAAGTCATTAGGGTATCCCCTTCAATTTTGAGATAGGATCTCTCAATGAATCTAGAGTTCAAACAATTTGCTCAGCAACTCTAGTGGTCCTCCTGTCTCCCCTCCCCAGACCTGTGACTACAGGTGCTCGTTGCAATGCCCAGCATTTTCTGTGGATGCTGGGGACCCAGTCTCAGTTCTTACATTTGTACTGTAAGCACTTTACTGCTGAGCCATCTCTCTAGTCCCAGCTTATTGCTTTATTTTTCAGTTTTACTCCATAAAAAAATCATCTTGAATGTAAAAACACTCTATCTCATTCAGTTACATCCTAGTACCTTGAAAAAGATCTAGAACAGTGGTTCTCAAACTGTGGGTCATAACTCTTTTGAGGGTCAATATCAGATACCCTGCATGTCACTTATTTTATATTATAATTCATGACAGTAACAAATTATAGTTATGACGTAACAACAAAAGTAATTTTATGGTTAAGAGTCAACACAGCATAAAGAGTGGAGCATTAGGAAGGTTGAGAACCACTGATCTGTAACATAGCCAATATTACATAAATATTTGTTGAATCAATGAATGATTATGTAAAATTACTATATTTAAAAAAAAATAACTTGAGTTTTTGCCTTGGCTTACCTCAAAGATAGATTGCAATCTGTAAACTAAATAAACCCTTCTTCATCCAAGCTGCTTTTGGTCAGTGTTTTTAACACAGGAGCAAAAGGAAATTATTAAAACAATCTGTATCCATCAGGGAAATGCAAATAAAAATATTTCTATTTTTTCGAACTGTGGTGGTTTAAATAAGAATGTCCCTCACAGCTCATAATCTTTGATAAGATTATGAAGTATAATCTTGTTGAAGTAGGTGTGGCCTTGATCGAGGAAGTATGTCACTGGGGGTGGCTTTAAGTTTCAAAAGCCCATGTAGACCTAGTTTTCCCTTTCTGCCTGTGAATCAGGATGTAACACTTAGCTATTCTTCCAGTTACTTGCCTATCACCGGCTCCCTACCATGATAATGATGGACTAAGCCACTGAAACTGTAGGCAAGCTCCCCAATTAAATATTTTCTTTATAAGAGTTGTCTTGGTCATGGTGTCTCCTCACAGCAATAGAACAGTGACTAATCGAGACTAGAACAGACATCAGCCCACCAGCATGCTATTGGGACTCACTGTCAAATGTAGCATAGACCCAGAGTCCTGCTAGTTTTTAACTCGAGCACCTACCACAGCCATTCCTCCCACCCCTCTCCATTACTTTGTGCTCTCCATTCTCTTCTACTAACCCATGGCCAATATTGCTGAACACAAGTAGCTGGTGCTGTCGAGGAACATGGTAAAGATGTCTTGAGGAACTGCGAGAGAAGCTAGAGAGGTTCCAGGGGAGAAGGCAGAGGCTGTTTCTCCCACCCCCTCAGGTAGATTTTGTTCCCTGGATTTTTCTTGGATATGGTTTCATGCCTCCTGTGTCATTTATTTATATTCAATTTATAAGGCATGTTTTTTAGATTATCTTTTATCATATTTTTATTGGATATTTTATTTACATTTCAGATGTTATCTCCTTACTCCATTTTCCCCCTCCTACACACACACCTAGAAGCCCCCATTCCCATCCTCCCTCCTCCTGCTTCTATGAGGATGTTACCCCACCCACCCACCCACTCACTCCCTCCTCCCCGCCCTCAAATTCCCCCACACTGGGCATCCAGCTGTCACCAGACCAAGGACCTCCTTTCCCACCTATACCCAACAAAGCTATCCTCCTCTACATATACAGCTAGGGTCATTGGTCCCTCCCTATGTGCTCCCAGGCTGGTGTTTAGACCCTAGGAACTCTGGTTGGTTGTTATTTTTGCTCTCCCCATGGGGCCACAAACCCTTTCAGCTCCTTCAGTCTTCTCTCTAACTCCTCCATTGGGAACCCCATGATCAGCTCAATGGTTAGCTGTGAGCATTCACCTCTGAATATGTCAGGCTCTGGCAGACCTCTAAGGAGACAGCTATATCAGGCTCCTGTCAGCATGCACTTCCTGACACCCACATCATTGTCAGCCTTTGTGACTGTACATGGGATAGATACCCAGGTGGAGTAGTCTGCAGATGGCCCCTCCTTCAGTTTCTGTCCCACACTTTGTCTCTATATTTGCTTCCATGAGTATTTTGTTACTCCTTCTAAGAAGGACTGAAGCACCCACACTTTGACTTTCTTCTTCATGAGCTTCATGTGGTCTGTGAATTGTATCTTGGGTATTTCAAGCTTTTGGCAAATATCCACTTATCAGTGAGTGCATACTATGTATGTCCTTTGTGATTGGGTTACCTGGCTCAGGATGATATTTTCTAGTTCCATCCATTTGCCTAAGAATTTCATGAATTCATTGTTTTTAATAGCTGAGTAATATTCCATTGTGTAAATGTACCACATTTTCTGTATCTATTCCTCTGTTGAAGGACATCTGAGTTCTTTCCAGCTTCTGGCTATTATAAATGAGGCTGCTATGAACATAGTGGAGCATGTGTCCTTGTTACATGTTGGAGCATCATCTGGGTATATGCCCAGGAGTGGTATAGCTGGGTCCTCAGGTAATGCTATGTCCACTTTTCTGAGGAACCACCAGACTGATTTCCAGAGTGGTTGTATCAGCTTCCAATCCCACCAACAATGGAGGAGTGTTCCTCTTTCTCCACATCCTTGCCAGCATCTGCTATCACCTGAGTTTTTGGTCTTAACCATTCTGACTGGTGTGAGGTGGAATCTCAGGGTTGTTTTGATTTGCATTTCCCTGATGACTAAGGATATTGAACATTTCTCTCAGCCATTTAAGTTTCCTCAGTTGAGAATTCTTTGTTTAGCTCTGTACCCCATTTTTAATAGGGTTATTTGGTTGTCTGGAGTCTAATTTCTTGAGTTCTTTGTGTATATTGGATATTAGCCCTCTATCAGATGTAGGATTGGTAAAGATCTTTTCCCAATCTGTTGGTTGCCGTTTTGTCCTATTGACAGTGTCCTTTGCCTTACAGAAGCTTTGCAATTTTATGAGGTCTCATTTGTCAATTCTTAATCTTAGAGCAGAAGCCATTGGTGTTCTGTCTGGAACTTTCCCCTGTGCCCAAGAATTCAGGGTTCGTCCCCACCTTCTCTTCTATTAGTTTCAGTGTATCTGGTTTTATGTAAAGATCCTTTATCCAATTGGACTTGAGCTGTGTACAAGGAGATAAGAATGGATCGATTTGCATTCTTCTACACGGTGTCCTTCAGTTGAACCAGCACCATTTGTTGAAAATGCTGTCCTTTTCCCACTGGACAGTTTTAGCTCCTTTGTCAAAGATCAAGTGACCATAGGTGTGTGGGTTCATTCTGGTCTTCAATTCTATTCCATTGATCTTTCTGCCTGTTTCTGTACCAATACCATGCAGTTTTTATTACTATTACTTTTTAATACAGCTTGAGGTCAGGGATTGTGATTCCCCAGAAGTTCCTTTTTTTGTTGACAATAGTTTTCACTATCCTGGTTTTTTTTTTTTTTTTTGTTATTCCAAATGAATTTGCAAATTGCTCTTTCTATCTCTATGAAGAATTGAGTTGGGATTTTAATGGCGATTGCATTAAATCTGTAGATTGCTTTTGACAAGATGGCCATTTTTACTATATTAATCCTGCCAATCCATGAGCATGGGAGATCTTTCTATCTTCTGAGATCTTCTTTGATTTCTTTCTTCAGGACTTGAAGTTCTTGTCATATAGATCATTCACTTACATTGTTAGAGTCACACCAAAGTATTTTATCTCATTCGTGACTATTGTGAAGGGTGTCATTTCCCTAATTTCTTTCTCAGTCTGTTTATCCTTTGAGTAGAGGAAGGCTACTAATTTTGTTTGAATTAATTTATAATTCAGCTACTTTGCTGAAGTTGTTTATCAGGTTTAGGAACTGTCTGTGGAATTTTGGGTCACTTAAGTATACTATCATATCATTTGCAAATAGTATATTTTGACTTCTTCCTTTCCTATTTGTATCCCTTTGACTTTCTTTTGTTGTCTAATTGTTCTAGCTAGGACTTCTGTCTAGTCCCTGATTTTAGTGGGATTGCTTCAAGTTTTCTCTCCATTTCTTGATGTTGCTACTGGCTTGCTGTATATTGCTTTACTATGTTTAGGTATGGCCTTGAATTCCTGATCTTTTCCAAACTTTTACCATGAAGGGATGTGAATTTTGTCAATTTTTTTCTCAGCATCTAGTGATATATCATGTGATTTTTTTCTTAGTTTGCTTATATAGTGGATTACATTGAAGATTTCTGAATATGAACCATGTTGATTCCTGGGATAAACCACTGATCTGGATGGAGATTGTTTTGATGTGCTGGATTCCATTTGCAAAATTTATTGAAATTTTTCCATTATATTTTTAATTGGAAATGATCTGAAGTTTCTCTTTTTTTTTTTGGGTCTTTGGTGGTTAGGGATATGTCATTATGGGTTCATAGAATGAACAGGGGGTTCCTTCGTTCGATTTTTTGGGGAAAAGTTTTAGAGAATGGGATTAGGTCTTCCTTTTAAAGGGCCCGATAGAATTTTCCCAAAACCCTCATCCTGTTTTTTGTTTTTTGGTTTGTTTTTGGTTTTTTGGTTTTTTTTTTTTTGGTTTTTTTTTAGGAAAAATTTTTAAAGACTGCGCATTCTTAGGGTTTTTGGGATTTTTAGGTGGGTTTTCTCCCGATTTAACTTTGTACCTGGGATCTGTCAAAAATTGTCCATTTCACCCGATTTTCCCGTTTTTTTGATTATAAGCTTTTGAAGTAGGATCCATGATTTTTTTTTTTGAATTTCCTCAGTTTTTTGTGTTATGTCTCCTATAAAAGCATGTTTATTCTTCATGTTAGATGTTTGGGAAAACCCCCGCTGTGAAAGGGTATTCGAGTGTTTTTTTTCAGTGTACCCCGTCTGGTTATGGCCT
Source organism: Mastomys natalensis (assembly GCA_021653895.1). NCBI lineage: Eukaryota > Metazoa > Chordata > Mammalia > Rodentia > Muridae > Mastomys > Mastomys natalensis. The sequence goes on from JAJTUV010003007.1 coordinate 105,446, forward strand.
TCTTTCCTTTCCTTCGGGTTTCCCAATAAAATCTATAGTAGGTGCAAGGGAATTGTGTTTAATTGGGCTATCCAAGAAAGTTTTTAGAAACGAGCTGCCGTTGATATTTTTTTTATCTCTTTTTTTTAAAGATTTTTCCCAAAAAATTCCTGGATTTTTTATTTAATTTTTCCCGAACCAAAAACTTCCTGCGTTGTTACTTCCTTTTTAAAATTTAAAAAAAAAAAAC